>JANPWX010000055.1:659059-778862 GCA_024734555.1 Trochalopteron elliotii
CCTCCTTCCCTCCTTCCCTCCTTCCCTCCTTCCCTCCTTCCCTCCTTCCCTCCTTCCCTCCTTCCCTCCTTCCCTCCTTCCCTCCTTCTCTCCTTCCTTCCCTCCTTCCCTCCTTCCCTCCTTCCCTCCTTCCTTCCTCTCCTTCCTCTCCTTCCTCTCCTTCCTTCCTTCCTCTCCCAACACCTATCCCTATGCTCTCATCTGCTCCTTCTCACAACTTCTCATCCCCTCTCCCCCTCATCTCTCTCCTGCTTCTCCCTATATCCCATCTCACTTTAAAACACAAAGCTGCTCCAAAACCTGAGGAATTGGATTTTAGAGGAATCAAACACTTCCTGAAACAAGTTAGGCTCAGGTTTACTCTTATTTTTTCTAGGACAAACACAATCAGCTATGGAAAATGCTGTAAAAAGCTGGATGCCACATCAGGGTGGGCTGTGAGATCAGCCCCCAGGAGCTGAGCAGGGTCAGACCCGGGCAGAAGCAGAGCGTGGCTGCAATGTTCACAGTGCCATCTTTTGGATAAGGTGGAAAACTGTACTAAGTTCCCAGAGCTATCCAAAACTCTCCAGACAACTGTCCCAGAGAAAAAGACGCCAAAAGATGCTTTTTTATCCTGGCTGTTGCCAAAATCGCTGCCTTGATTCCCCTTGGAGTTTTTACTGGGAGAAGTTATTCTTCCCTTCAAATTCAGAGCTGCTCTGTGGTGTGTTTGCACTGCATCCAGCCTCTCTCCAGTCAGCTGCATCTCAACAGTGCAGCACAGGGAAACCACTTTGGAAAGGATTTTTCTGCAGGAACTCAGGTGCCTGAGGGAAGCCTCTGTGGCTCCTAATGCTGGAAAGCCTGACCACAGGCAGGGACAGCATGGATGCAGTTCCAGGATTTGCCTGGGCTGATTCAGCTTTAGGGCTGAAATGAGGAAAAACTCTACAGCCCAAATACACCCTGGATGTAATCTTATCCTTCCCCATAAAATACACCAGTGATGCTGTGGTAGAAATGAATGCTGCACCTCCCCTGGGTTTTTGAAATTCCATTAAAAGACCCAGTTCCTGAAGGGGCCTTAACTGAAAATACTCATTCTCAGTAGTCATGCTTATGCTAACTTTGTCTGAGCCAAGATTCTGTAAATCCAAGTCAGCTCTGTCTCTTGTGCCTAATAATATGAAGCAAGAAGTAGCCTAGCATTAGAAAAGCTGTGGGGTTTGGCCTCAATCCATATTGATTATCTAGCTCAGAAATGGAGCCCAGACTTCTGGTTCTTGCCCAAACAACAATAATTTTGGAACTTCCTGCCTACAAATCAGACTGGCAGATACTGGGTGTGCTGAATTTGTTCAGACTCACATCTCCCAGTTTTAGCTGAGCTCTCTTGTTTATAGACATTTTCTTGAGCAAAGTGTTTTTCTAGTTGCGTGCTCTTCATGGAATTAAAATACTCAAAGACTTGTAGAGATTTTCTTTGGTCAAATCCTACTGCCATTAATGGCAAAATGCTGCTGATTTTATTGTAATCAACTTTTCCCCACTGACAAACTCTCATCTTTGTGGTAGCTGCTAGAAAGCAGTGCTGTATGAAACCAGGACTAACTAAGCAATGTGATGAAGCAGAGGGTTGCAGCCAAACCATCCCATAAATGGGAGCTCAGCAGAGATATGTGAGCTACTCCTATGAGCTCAGTGAGAAGAATTTGTAACTCTCTGGTCACTCCTGCATGCCATATTCTGTTATCGACCCACAGCAATTATTGCTCCAGCTCCTGACTGTTCCCATTGGAATCAGGATAAATAAAGCTGGCAGAACATAGCCTGGAGTGCTGTCACCCTGAGCAGAAGGTTAGGACAGCTTCCCCATGTTTCCATTGCTGAAAATCAGCATCAACAATTGTCTGCACCCAGCTGAGTTTCCCTCTCCCATTTGACAACTGCTGTCATTTGCTGGGTGTTGATAAGAGGAATTTGGCCACACAGGTATGTGAAGTCTGCCCAGAGGAGCTGTGTCTGCCTGATCCTGAAGTGTCCAAGGAGCTGGATGGAGCTGTGAGCAATCTGGGATAGTGGAAGATGTCCCTGCCCATGGCAGGGGGTGGAACTGGATGACCCTTAAGGTCCCTTCCAACCCAGTCTACTCCATGGCTCTGTGATTCTGTGACACCAGGGCCTCTCTCAGCACACCTGTGCCAGCAGAACAACCCTGTCTGGAGGGCTGCTTCACCTTTTCATCCATATTTCCTTGCCACATTGAACTGGAGATGAAGGCTAGGGGGTGGAAATTTGACATGGTGGCATGGAATGGGAAGCTCTTGAACACAGCTGCTTTCCATGGAGATGGAAAGCCCTTGGATTTGGAAAAGGCCACTGCCTAGGCTGGATTAGTTTTCTAGGACTGAATGCCAGGGAAAGGACAAAGTGTTAACCAAGTGGGGAATCAGTCAGTGGAGGGTACAGGTGCCTTTGAAATAAAGGGTTTCTACTGCAGGGCAAGCTTGGCCATGGAATGGACTGGAATGGACTTGGCTGGAATGGACTTGTCCCAGGGCATTGAATACTCCTGCTCTATCTGGGCAACTGAGACCCCCAAAAAACCCTTGTGAGTAATGGAGTACAGTGAGCTCTTTAGTGGACTTTGAGGGAAGCCCTCAAAGAAGTGAGAACATGCCTGTGCTGTTCCATATGCACAGTAACCCTCTCTCAGCTGTTTCCTTGGTGTGCTGGCTGAAGTGCTCTTTGATGCTTTGGGAAAATGTGTACATCTCTCCAGCTTCACAGGTCCCTGCAGATATGGGTTGTACACTGGGACACCAGAGATGATGTTTTGAAGCCATGTCACGTGAACAGATGAGAGAGAAAACCCTCCTGGGTTTTATGAGGGTGATTTTGTTGGGTAATACTAGGTCCTGAGTATGGCTGCTGTTTGTGTGCAGCAAATGTGGCCAGGAAAAGTAATCCTAGAGACCTGTGCAGATGAAGAGAAGTCTTACAGAAAACCAGTCCAGCAAAAGCAGTTTTATTAGGCCTCTGTGGCAGATGGATTGAATTATTTGAGCTTAAGCTAATACAAACTTTCCATGTCAGACACTCTGAGTTTCAGTTCATGAGGACTGAAGTGTTTTGGGCAGTTCTCTTTAACGTGCTGCTAAAGTTTGCACATGCAGATACACGTATTTGGGGCTGCTAAAATAATCTTGTGTGTGAGGGAAACTGTGAGCAACTGAGGGAGAAAATGACACTTTTGAAAACTAAAATCTGTTTCAGAATCTGATGCATATTTTGAAAAATAAAAAAATCTTTATCACCAAAGATTCCTGGCTTTTGATCAGATGCCAATCTGAATGCAGTTTTGCAATTTCCACTCTGCTGTCTCAACTCTTGCTCTCAGTGGGATTTTTTTGCCTGAATGGGAGTAGGAGAGCTGGGCCTTTGGGCAGCACAGCTGTTCCTTCCCCAGGGACAGCCTGAAGGGCAGGGTATGGCAGTGATTTTTCCTACAAACCTGACAATACAAACATCCACATCCATTTAGGAAATCAGGTCACCCTGGCAAAGCACCCCATGCATTTTTGACCCTGTTTCTTCAAGATTCCTGCTTAACTTTACTCTTTCTCCTTGAAACAAATCTTTGCATGTGCTTGTGTAGTTTGCAGGACAAGGGGCAACAAGAACCCAAAATAACAACTTTTTGCTCTGTAAGTCTCTGTGCTCTTGAGCTAAATGCTATCCATTCAGCTGATGGAGTTAACAGCAAAAATGTAGAAGGAAACAGAGCTGGTGAAATAGCTTGTGATTATTATCTGAGGGCTGGGTGGAGTAGCTATTGGAGAGGCAGCAGCTGGGAGCTGGCTCTCCAGAATAGAGAAGCTGACATTACAGAACTTCTTTCCCTCTTAAATGCTTTGGTTTTCTCTGAACTTTCCAACTTCCTGGGAGGGGTGGCAGCTATGTGACCTGCAAACCCTGGGGAGACTGATCCCAGCTTTTAGATCAAGGAACTCAAAATGACAGTGGGAACAGAGAGGAAAAACAAATGCTTCTTTTAAGGAATGCTCTTTGAATTATTTATCCCTATGTTACTGAAGTCTGTTTTGTTCCACACTGTACTAGCTATGAGGCAGTCTAATTACAAGTATTTAAGACACAAATAAATTACCTTGCCAGCCATGATAAATGCTGCTTGTAAAACCCAGAAGTATTGTTTCTGCAACTGCAGCCAAGAAACCTTAATAGACCACCTGTTAGGTGAGATGCAAAATTATCACTAGCATAGGTGGTACTTCTTCAGTGTCCTGGAAACTTGTAGCCATCCTTATCTGTTTGCTACATACCTAGTGCCAGTTCCTTAGGGATGCAGCAAGGCTTATCTTTAACTGGATGCTTTGAGAACCAGCAAGGTACCGTGAGGACAACGACCTGGCTTTGGGTGGGTGTCCAAGGCTGTGCTGCTCAAATGCCATGGGAGCTTTGTACCTGGTTTTTCCTGGCTCCCCAACCCTCCATTCTTTCTTTCCAGCCTTCAGAAGGCATTTTGTGATATCCCCACTGATACACAGTGGTTGTGCTGGGGAAAAATGACAATGTAGAACATAAGCACCGACATAAAGCGACTCCACGGGTAGTGATGTTGATAGAGGCAGACTTCTGAAAATACCTGACAGACTTCAAATGTCAGGTTGCTTTTTGAGCCCTAAATAAACCTGCTTAGACTGCTGCTTTTGTTTTTGCATGGCTGCAAATTTAACTCCTCGCAAAGGTGTCCTGTGATCTTTCAGCTCAAAGCTGTCATAGCTGTGCATTTGCATTTTAGACACAGGCTGTCTTCCAAAAGCATCAAAATGGCCTGGAGCAAAGGTCCGTGATGGCTGAGGAAAAAGCAGTGCCACAATGGGATGCCAAAAACCATCTCCCTGAGGCTGCAATTGGATGCAGAACCTTCAGCCGGGGCTGCAGCCAGGAGCTCCCTGGCCATGAGCAGAGAGGAAGCACCACTCAGATGCAGCCAGAGCCACAGGTCCTACATCTAAAAGTGCCTCTCTCTGGGAGGAGAAACATCTTCAGCCCACACAGACTCCTTCCTGCTCATACAAGGCAATGCTCTAGGCTTCAAACTAGGCTTACACAGGGCAAGAATGGAGCCTAGACCTGGTGTGAGATATAGGGAAGGACTGGACCTGCTTAGCTTGTGTAGGGTGTCAAGGGATGGCCACCTGCTCCCTAGAGTGATACCTCAATCCCCTGAGATACAGCCCTGAACATGGGCTGGAGGAGGAGCCAGGCCAGCACGGGAGGTGTTAATCACCCTCTGTTTGCACTGGGACATCATGGCTGTCCCTGCATCAGCCATGAGTAGGAATTTGCAATGTAAAGCATTAAGCTAAGCTTTCACAGAAGTTTCTGAGGACTTTTTTCTGGGGCACACTGTGCTTCCTCAGCAGTTTTGGGAGAACGCCGTCGGGATGCCAGCAAGCTGACAGTGCTGAGCAGCTGGAAGCACTGCTTGAAAGTTCTGCTCTGCCCTGCTCTGCATTAGCACTTCAGTGGCGAAAGGCTGCAGGAGAGGTTTACCTGCTGCATCTCCCTGGGCCCAGCACGAGCTCCATCTCTCATCTGCCTGTCTGCAGCTCTGTACCTTGCCTTCAGAAGCCACTTCACACACCAGCACAACAAGGGCTTTCTAAGGATGCAGTAATGTCCTGTGGAAGCATCTGCATCAAGCATTTGCCAAAGCAGAGGTCAGGGGTGTTCTGCTTCCCACAGAAAACCCGAAAATTGAGTGGCAGCCCCTGAGATCACCTCAGCAGTCGAAAGGATGGCATCAGACTGTTAACTCTTGTGGCACGTGACACCACTGCTATGATTTCCTCAGAAAAAGAGTCCATTCATGTTGGCAGTATCTGCAGCAGTGAGCAACTGGCCAGGGCCTGTTCTCTGCCCTGAGGTCAGGCAAGCCCAGAGCCCAGCCCATGTCCTCAGGGCTGACCTCATTTTCTCCCCAGAACAGGGTGAGCTCACCCATTCTGCGGTCAGGCCCAGCCCCAGGGCTGCCAGCTGGGACATCCCAGGGCACCCTGGGCCAAAACGGTGGCAGGGAATGTGCTAACACTTAAAAACCTCATAGATAGGGTTCTGTGCTGCTGCTTGAGGCCATGCCTGGACTCTCTTTGGTTTACTGGTGCAGATATCATCACTGGAAATAAGAGGAGAGACTGAAGTGATGCTCTTCTAAATTATAAACGAGGCAAAAGCCAAAATTATTTTCCCTTCCCCCAGCAAACTACACAAGCTGCCTGGAGAGAGCCTTCTGTGCTATCGGGATGTGTGGTCTGTCCTCCCTGCCTGATCACAAATTGATGGGAAATGCAGCAGGGGCATTGCACACTGCAAAACCTGTCTCTCCAAGCCTAGAAAAGATGGCAAATCTACAGCTCTGCACTGTTTCCAGAGGAGCTTGCAGTGGAGCTGTGTGGTGTGGCTGAATCCAGACCCTCCAGTGAGCTGCCTCTCCACGTAATCCTGCCGGGCAGCCAGAGTTCAGAGCCTGGCGGAGCAGCTTCCCTGGGATGACAGCAGCATGAGTCAGGGACGAGCTCGGTGTAACCTACTTATTTATAAAGACTGTGTACAAAGACGATTTTTTTCCACCTCCTTGGCTGCGGCAGACGCTTCCAGCAGGGAGAAGCCTCCTTGCTCTGAGCTCACAACGAGTTCACCCAGCGCTGATGGGGCCTCACTTCTCTTTTCCTGTGCAGGATCCCCTCGGACATTTGCAGCCCACGGAGCCAGCAGTGAGGCACACACCCCCATCTGCACCTTCCAGCCTGCAGGGAATGGCTGCAGGGGTCGTTCGTGGGCAGGACCCTATTGTGGGTGTGTGTAGGTACCTCAAGCATGACCTAGAGGGAACCAAAACCCTCAAGCCCCAAGCTGTGACCCCTCCAAAAGGCCACACCCGTCCAGTTTCCACCTAACTCATCATTCCTTCCCGACTTTGTTTTTTTTCTAAGCACTGCATCAGTGTGATCTGTGTAGCCCGGGAGACCACATCTCCCCCCTGCCTTGAGTCAGGTACAGGAATGACAACACAGGGCAGGATTTCAGACGTGCTAAGGCAATGTTCATTTGCCTAAATATAGTCATGCAATGCTATTTTAAGCACATTTATTTACCCTGCCCAACCTCTGGCTGATTTATACATCCCACAGTGCTCCACACACCCATATGGGGTCTGACACACAGCCCCTGAGAGTCCTATGCCCTTCTGGACTGGCAGGGAAGGGCTGGGCATGACACACACATGACTAAAACAGCACAAGACATCTCTGCTTGAAGCAGCTAAATCCTTCCTACCACCAGCTTCAGTGTTTTGTTGGCTGGTCTGCACAGTCCCACTGGTCCAGCTGCTGAAGTCTTGCTATCAGGGGCTAATTTTCCACGTCAGTGCAATTTTAATTTTCCAGAGTTGCGCCTAGTTAGGACTGGTTATTTATTGTTCCAGCAAGAGAAGGACTTGATGAAATGTTCAAAGCCATATATAATAAAGTTCAGGATAACCTGGCAGTCACAAGAGCATTGAACAGTGTAGAAATGCCAAAAGCAATATAGGATTTGATAGGACTTGGCTGGCTGCATGGTGTGAATACTTATAGATCACAGATCTGAGTCTTTATGGCACTGCCTCTTGTGTGGTCATTTATTATAGCTTAAAATGGGTGAGCAGTCAGCCTTTGAAATACTTCATAGCAGCTTTGCAGTGGAATGGGTGACTGTAAAATGTGTTATCATTTGGTACTTTAAATCTATTAATGCAACAAGACCTTCCTACCCTAATGCTTGCATTTCCTCATATCCAGGTTCTGATTCTATTTACCTTTTGGAGGAAAACTGGCATCTCTGGATGTGCATGTAGACACAGGCAAAGAGATAAGCCTGCCTTGCTGGAGGCACCACATAAGTAGGTTTTGATTACAACACAAGAAGTGTTTCATTACACAAACCAACTGCTGTTGTGGTAGAAAGAGCAAACAGACCTGTGGTCCCAGTAGGTTTCAGCTGGTGAGGCAGTGCGACTCCACAGGTACCATGGTGGTGCTGCTCAAAAAGGTTTCAACTTCTGGAGCTCTTTGACATCAGCAGGAAGCAAAGCAGGGAAAGGGCAGCTACACAAGAGTAGCTCTCCTTTCTTAACCTGCTCTGCTCAGATTGGCTTTTACTGCTGGGGCTCAAGACGCAAAATTGCACCTCCTTGTTATACACAGGGAGCACTGGGACACAGGGACTCAAATCCAGCCACAGCACCAGCACCCTTAGGCATGTGGGACATCTCTGAGGTCAAGAAGACTCAAGGGCCAGTGGAAGCATCCAGCTGGCCCATGGTAGTGGGACTTTGTGGGGCAGCAGGGTAGGAAGGTCCCTGTGTTTGAGCAGATTTTGCCATCCACCCCTCCCTCAGAACTGTGTCTATTGGGACCTACCCAGTCTTTGGCTGCATGAGGAACTAAGCTTGGTGGTTTGGAAGCAGAGAGATGGGCAGGGCTAGAGGAGTAGTGGGGGTGAGTCTGACAGGGGTTATGGGACATTGCCAGAGCAGGGGGAGGTCTGGCCTGCAGCCCTTTACAGAGTCCTGTCTGCAGATGTGTCTGTCTGAGTCCCTTTAAAAATTGATGTCATTTCTTGGGGATGGAGATCAGAAATGGTTCATTCTTACAAGCAAAAAAAAAAAAAAAAGGTGGTTTCAAAAGCCTGGACTCTTTGCCAGCTGAAATGGGAAAATCAGGAGAGAGGGAGAAACACGAACTGCCCATTTTAACTGTTATTTACACTAGAACCCAGCTGCATGTTGGACTGTGAACGCATCCCCTGCTTTTCTCCAGCACGCAAATGCAACGGAGCCATGAAACATGAGTTAACATGACAACTGAGACCTGCAGCCTGTGGATCTCAGTGTTTTCACTCTGTATTCCCTTCCCTTGCCCTCAGCACCCAAGCCCTGTGAGATCCCATCAGGCTCAGACAAGTCCCTGGGTCTGCAGCAGTAGCAGAACCCCCAGGTTCTACCAGCAGCAACCAGGGATGCAGGAGCAGCTGCCATTCACTCTCATTTATGGCCCAGCTCTTCTTGTGAATGGCAAAGAGTCTTCACACTGAAGGCCAAATACCAAGGGAGATCTGGATGTATTTAAACAAAGCTAAGCTTAATTAGAGCTGTTCAAAAATTAAATGCAGAAACAGAGTGTATTTATGTTTGCACTCAGGAATATATAAGGCTCTCAGGCAGATCTAGGTCACCTCAGCTCGAGCAGAATTACTGAGGAACGCAGCGTGTGGGCAAACATTGTTCTACCTGTTCAGTGGGAATGGGGTAACTCCTACAGGAGCTGCAATTCCCCCACTCACAGCACTGGCCTTTGGAGCTGGATGAGGCACAGCCAATGCCAAGAACTCAGAAACCTTGAGTTATTGTTCACATAACAGATTCTGGTTCGTTTTACCTCTTGGCTTGTCTTCTCCCTCTCTCTCCCCCCCTATGTTTGTCTCCTTTACAGCTACCACAATGCATCCTCCTGCACAGTCATGAGATGCAGAAACTCTTTCTTTTCTGTAATTAAAGCTGAGAGTCTATTATAATCATATGACTCAGAGTGCCATAGGTCTAAGAAAAACACCCCACGTACGAGCCTTGAGATCAATCCCCATATATTTCCACCTCCAAGTAGTGCTGCTGAGCTGTTACTAAACAAAAAGGGTATTTTGTATCCTAAGGAATACTCAGGCTTTTGGTTTTGTCTGCTGCCTTTCAAGCAGCAGTCTGCAGGTCTAGGCTCTGCCTAAGGAAGCTGCTTGCCCCTGAGCCACTATTTGTGAGGATCCCTTTGTTGGGGATGTTGGGATGTGCTGTGGTGGGTGTAGCACAAGTCTGGAGGCACAGCAGGAGTTTGGAGGCCCCACAGATCAAAGGTTTGGGAAAGATCAAGTGTTTAGAGTGGATGGGCTTTGGGGTCAGCTGGGCTTGAGGTAAAGCCCTGTGACTGCTGCAGGGCATGGGAAATCTCTCTCCTGTTTGCCCAAGAGATTCCTCCTCCTGCTGGCAAAGCAGAGAAGATCCATGTGTTGCTAAAGAATCAGGGCAACTCTGCAAATTCCAGGAGCTGTCAAAATTCCAGATTTTTATGCCAAGAAATATGAACATTTTCTAATATTATTTCAGTGTGAGTCAGCAAAAACTGAACAGCAGTCCTCGTTCTTAATTTGGCCTCATTTGAAATAAGATATTCAGCTTGCAGCAGTAATAACAGACCTAAAGGATGTCTCTGAACAGACCCTTGGGATATGAGAAAGCAAAATCTTGCTCCCACAAAGCACCATGCTTTTTTTTTTTTTTTTTTGGCCTGGCAACTCTTTTTCAAAGGGGAGCTGTGTTCTCAGAAATTTTTGGGCAATTCCAGTGAATACATATCACTCAGTTCTGCAAAGTGCAACTCTGCAAGAAGCAGGTGCTCAGGGCATCCTGCTTTCCTATTTTTTTTTTAATCACGGACTGGTTTGGGGCTGGAAGGAACCATAAAGATCAACGAATTCCAACGCCCTGCCATGGGCAGGGACACCTTCCACTATCCCAGGTTGCTCAGAGCCCCATCCAGCCTGGCCTGGAACTGAGCTCCACTCTTCCACCCAGGTCGTCCAGCCCCAAGCTGGCTTGGAGTGACATCCCCCAGCTGTCTTCTCCACTGCTTTGTGCCCAGCTGTGGTTTGCATGGTCATTATTGACCATGGTGTGGCAGACTCTTGACAGCCATAGTTCCAAGGGTCTTATTTGTCTTTCCCACCCCTCCTAATTCCAGAAACACATCACTGGGATGTGCTGCTTGTGGGCCAGGTCTGAATCCTCTCCAAGGCAGGGGACAGCACCGTGCTGAGCATCAGCGTAAGGGTAGGAAGGTAAGATCTTACAATTTATCCTCCCTTTTAGTCCAGACACTCACAGATTTAGTCTCCTTTCCCATATTCTTTTTTGAGCACATAAAACCAGGGTTCATTTTCATGACACTGGTTTACGACCTGCACCTGAAATGGAGAAGACATTTTCTAGCCTACAGGGTAGAGGTTTTTCTTGTCAAAAGTAGCAACTCCAATTCCTGTGCTGAGGCTCAATTTTTACAGTAAATCCTTCATACCCTTTATTACCTCCTTGCTAAATGGTTTGGTGTATTAATGATGATTATCATCCAGTATATGGAATGTATTTCAACAGCGCTTTTGGGTGAAGGAGCGAAACCCAATATACCAATTTACGAGTAATTTTCATACAATTTGAATGCACCCAGATCCCGTGAAGTGGAGGACACTGCTTGAACTTTAGAACCTTCTCATTCAATTTTCACTAATAACATTTCCGAGGCACTGAGTGTGGCCTCAGGAACAAGGACACGGACAGAAGGGTGAAGAGTAGTGAAAGGCAGGGCAGGATAAGGGACGGCCAGGCCAGAGCTGGCCCGTGATGGGGGATCGGGGGTCACCGTGCACTCCCCCCTCTGGCCGCTGGGGAGCGCTGGGGCCCCGCCGGGCAAACAGCGCCGCTCACCCCGCCCGCGCCCTCCGGACACGCCCCTTTATGCAAATCTGGAGAGCGGCTCAGCCAATGGGAGCGCGCCGCCGGCGTTGTATTTATAGCCGCTATTTAAGGAGCCGCGCGAGCCGCTCCCGGTGGGAGTTGCGTCCCGTCCCCGCTCCGACCTCCGGCACCGCTCCGGCCTCCCGGCACCGGCCTCCAGTTCATCCAGCGCTCGCGAAAGCTTCGCCAGCCGCTCCGCTGAGCGCCAGTGGTTTCACTTTCACCCCGTTTCACTCTCATCCTCTCCGGGCCGGAGCTCAGCGCTGTGAAAAGGCTTTTTTGCCGCATCCCCACCCCACCTCCCTTCCGCCTGGTAAAGGTTCAGCGGTGAGGGTTGGAAGGCAGACACGGTGATGCTCCAGGGCTGGCGGAGGTGTCCCGGCATCTGTAGGTGTGTCAGATGGCACAACCCTCGGCACTGCAGGGCAGCAGGGTTTTGTAGCTGTTCCGCCCCGAGAGCGGCTCTGGAGATCAAATCCCGGCTCGCCAGCTCACTCTCAGCCCTCCACACAACAGGCACACAGAGGTTTTCTGTCAAGAACAGCAGCTTTGTGTCTCCATAAGCTGCACTTGTCATTTGTCATACAGCTTGCAGTGCCACTGAAATCGGCAGCGATTCCCCCTTCATTTAGAAACCCAGCCTGCTGTTTCTGGGTGTATTATATGTTTTCATACGTAGCCTTTCATCTGGTTAATACCTGTGCTTGTCTCTCCTTCCCACAGCACAGCTGAGCACTGATTCTGTGAATAAGAATTGCACGTCTTTACTCCTGTTTTAAAGAAAAACATCGCATCAAAGTATGACAGAATGTGTGGAGCTGTAAGGGACACACAGAGATCATCAAGTCCAACCCCTGGCCCTGCACAGGACACCCCACAAATCCCTCCCTGATCCTGAGAGCGTTGTCCAAATGCTCCTGGACCTCTGGGTCCTTATAGCCATGACCATTCCCTAGCAGAGCCTGTTCTGTGCCCCACCACTCCCTGGGGAAAGAACCTTTTCCTAATAATCAACCTAAACCTCCCTAAGCTGTTGGCAAGGCAGCCTGGATACTTTGCTAAGATATCACAGAATAGCCTGGGCTGGAAGAGACCTTAAAGCCCATCTCTTTCCAACCCCACAGCCTGGACTGATCCCGGGAGTTGTCCTGACCCAGGTGCAGCACCAGCACTTGATCTTGTTGAACCCCATGAGATTCCCAGGGCCCAGAGCTCCACCTTGTCCGGGTTCCTCTGCATGTCCTCCCATCCTTCAGGTGTGGCAGCCCACCACACTGCACATAATTAAGAGAAGGATGTGAACGTGGATGGGGACAGGAACTGTTCCAACTCTCACTGCTTGGCACAGCAGAGGCAGACTGAAAATTTTCCTCCAGCTTTTATTAAGATTGCCTTCAAACCAAGAAAAGAAGAAAACCCCACAGCCTATCCGTGTGTTGAGAGCTGGCTGCCAGGAAGGCTTTGGGTAGCCTCGTCCCTGCTGCCAGTTTCTTGCCTTGATGATGCTGCAAGGGCACAGATTGACATGACCCCTGTTCTATTAGAGTGGGACGGTGGTTTCCCGGATTAAACCATAATAGATCTGGGAGAGGGTGAGATGTTGGGAGTAAATCAGTAAAAAAGACAACAAATGGCTCATTCTTATTGAGCATTTAAAATTACAACCAATGCCCATTCAGTCAGTGCAGAGATTTATTACAATAGTAATTTTAAGACCATGGGGGTCAGGCCCTTGAAGGAATTGTGTGCTAAAGTATTATGATGGGTAAGTGCATTTTACAAGGGCTTTCTGGAATTCTTAAGCTGCCACAGTGGGAGAGAGGGAGAAATGTATTTCATAGCTGGAATGCTATGCTATGTTTCAAGTGACCTGGTTTTGTTTGGTTGGGATTTTTCTGTTTTTCTGACTGCACTTTTGTAGACATCTGCTTGAGAATTGACTGCAACGTTCACATGCAATTTTAAAGCTGTAGGTTTTACTACCTTCTGTGTTTAAATCAACAGGGAATCCCTGAATATAGGGTACTTTACATAGCAATGTTTGACCAGTGCATGAAACAGATGCCAGCAATTCCGTACTTTTTTCATGCTCTGGATTATATTCCATAATAAATGAAAGCAAAAACCAGCCAGATCCACAAAGAGTGGAGTTAGGCTGGGTGTGAAGCGTCACCAGCAAAAACCATCTGCATGCTTACATTGGTCAGGAATATAAAGGATTCCCAAATCCCCGCCCCACTACTCAGTGTGTACAAAGAAAGGGACTGCTTTCAAATTGAAAACGACCAGATATCAGCAGGGAGCAAAGCAGGGAAGGAGGTTTATGCACATCCCAGCTGAAATGGGATGGATCTGGGCAGCAAGGCATGCACAGCAGTCCCCCGCGGCTGCTGAGCAGGAGGCTTTTGTTCTGCAGGGCAGGATCAGGTGGAGAGGCAGGGCCCGTGCTGGCACAGAGAAATCGAGCTCCATCTGTGACCGAGCAGCCTGTGAGGGTGACTGGCTTTCTGAAAGGCTTGCGGGGAAATTTAGCAGCCCCTGGTGTGTTCTGGCAGGGACTCGTACTTCTTGGTGAGCTGCCTGAATGCAGGAGTGATGCTGAGCTCTCCCTGTCCCTCTCCCAGACACTCACCTGCGTGTGTTTGCCTACCTGTTGTCTTACTAAAGTCTCATTCTAGTTATAACCTCTGATACACTTGTGGTTTGTTTGTTTGTTTGTTTTTAAATCACTACCCCTGATGAAAATTGAATAGCTTAGTGAATGCCTCAGGCTGCTGATGGCTTTGGGAGCAGCACAACCTCACTTCCCATAATTGTGTCCACACTGGGACTCGTGCCAATAAAGATTTTTTACTAAAGATGTTGAATAGTAATCAATGTAGTTACAGCAGTATAGAGTGTATATACAGAGAGGTATGTGTGTATATATACACATATAAAGGGAAAAATCCTTTGGGTTTTGCTTCTTTAGAAACGTTCCACAGAGGTTGAAATTTGGTACTGTCTAAATGCAGAAGTTGTCTGGTTTGAGCAGTGTTGGTGGAATTAAGCACTCTGGGGCTGTGACAGGGATACCGTTACATTGATGTTTCCAATTAATATTGATTGGCTTAGATCACAACAAAAGAAATGCAGCTCTCTGGAGTTTGTAGCTATCTGGTGGGGACTGTGCAGATCTAAGGGCTTGCTAGCAGCAGAAGGGAGGTGATCTGCTCCCAGCCATCCCCACGAGGACTCCAGGGTGAGCGCTACCAGTCTGTTCCACACATTCACTGTCTGTTGCTTGTCAATCCACAGGTAGAGCTGGCTGAAGTCACTCACACACCACAAGACTACTAATGTTGAGGCAAATCACTGAAAAAAGTCACTCCTTCTGTGCTTGATTAATGAGCTGAATTAATTCCCATGTGGTTTTGATGAGCAACAGGGGCAGTGCAAGACCAGATAAGGCACCCTGGAGAGGGAAAAGGGGACACACTGCCTGTTTTGGAGGCCACAAGCATCTGGCTAAGGTGCAGGATCACAGAATGGCCTGAACTGGAAGGGCCTTTAAAGACTATCTAATTCCACCCTCCTGCCATGGGCACAGACACCTTCCACTAGACCAGGTTGTTCAAAGCTCCATCCAGCCTGGCCTTGAACACTTTCAGGGATAGGGATGAGGCTGGGCAGCACAAGTAAGACATTTTTTGTCCCAAAATTGCCACATTTGCTTTCCCAGACCAGTTATTTCAGTCAGGCCGTAGGAAGATGCCACTTTTCACATCCAGCTTTCTGGCAGTCTGTAATTGTCTCCTGGCTGAAAACTGCCATTCCCAGCAAGCTGCCTGTCTGTGGGAGCACATCCTAATTCTTTTCAGGCAAAAATCAGGCAGGCTGGTTTGAATAGTTGCAATAGTCAGTCTGAGCTCATCTGAAGGGAAAGGAGGAGTGCTCACTGGAACTGCTTCACAGGCAGTTGGAAGAGGCCAACATCCAGCAGAGGGGCTTGGAGTGGTAACAGATTTTACCAGCAGAGTCAGATTCAAAAGATGACAAAAGTTCACAGCCAAAAGGAAAAAAATTCACCTCTAGATCCAAAATGCATCATACCCTTACAAAAAGGAGTATTTGAGCCTTTTTTCTTTTTTTAAATTTTTTTTTCTTTTTTTCTTTTTTTTTTTTTTTGAGTAGCACTCAGGCTACTTTAATGTACATTTTGCTGAATTTTTCCACCTGTAAATTGCACTAATCTTTGGATCCTTCCAGCAGCTCAAGTCTTGCATATCAGTACAAGAGCATTAAAGCCTGTGAGACAGAGTCAGAGTACAAAACCTGGACTTTGTGTGGTGGAGTTTGGCTTGCCATCTGCCTGGTAGTGCCAAGGAAGCACAGCAGTGAGGGCAAGCTGAATAGGATCCCACAGGAAACACAAACCCAGGGGAGTTGCTGAGGAAGGTGGTTGCGTTTTTCACATAGGCTAGGAACCCAAACAGGGTGGGTGTCACACTCAGTGGACAGTTCTCCACAGCAATATTGCAAGAGTGGCTTTGGGCCTTCTGGAGATGTGGCTCTCAATGAGTTCATTCTTTTATCTTTTTTTTTTCCTGTCCTTCTGCCTGTCTTGTTAATTATTAATTCAGTACATTGAGAGCCACATTCTTCTGAGCGGCTCCTCCCATGTTTCCAACCTGGGCAGCTTGTCTTGCCTTATTGGTCTGTGGACTAAAATTGCTCCTTCATAAAGGTCTGTACTCTGGAAAGGAACTCAGGTGTCAGAGTGTACAGAAGGTGTGTCATCCCAGCCTTGTGGTGTGTTATGAGAGCTGCCTGCCTTACCCATTATGCAGCTTTTCTACATGACCTCAGCAGCGTTCGGGAAAACGGCCTCAGGTTCTCGGGGACTCTGCGGTCTTTTCAGCACATGCAATTAATCAGGAGGGGAAAATAAATCTAGCACCAGAATGAGCATTTTACTGGAATGGAATCGCAATTTCTGTGCATAATTTAACACTTTGGGGAGGAAGCGTTCTCTGCTTGCCTGAAATAATTTAGAGGCGGTTTTGAAATAGAACACGTTTGTGTAAATATGTCTTGGGATTAAAGCGCTCACATTTAGTTCTTGCAGCCTTGCATCTCTGTCTATAGAATGTGCCATGCAGTAATCTCTAAACCCTGTTCTGCAAACTGTTTCTTATATGAAGAGACTCAAAATAGTTCTTCTGGCATAGTTTCATTTTTTTCTCTCCTAAATACGAGTCTGTAGCATAAAACCCAGTGCAAGGTAATTCTGTGCCTGTTTTATACATGGGAAAACTGAGTGTAAGTTTGGCTGAAAGTGGCCTCACGCTAGTGGTTCACATTTTTCAGTATTTACCAAGGAAAGGAGCTGTTTTGACATGTGGGTTTCCCCCAAATTGCAGCCCTTAGAGTTACAGCTCGCTTTTTAAAGCTGTCCCAAAGTTACCTGATTAATTTGCTTCAGACCCCAGTGTATAGTTCAAAGGCCACATCTGTAGTTCATCCTGTGTCCTGTATTAGTAACACAGACCAATTTATGGACCCTCACTGAGAAATCCCGCAGTGACAAAGTGGATAATACTTTTTTTGTATGGAATTTGCAAATACGTTGGGGCACACTGACATGTCCTATTTACAAACACCTTTGCACCGCCCTTCTTTCTCATTTCCTCTGAGACTGAGGGGCTTGTTTGGGATCAGATGGTGTTGGCCTTACTCTTTGGAAAGCTCACCAATTGTGTGTTCAAGGCCTAAAGGATCTCTGGGCACGTGCCAGCACAGCAGGATCAGAATCTCAGGCAACAGGCCTTAGTGATGGCATTTAGAGATCCCTTTTTGCTGTGACAATGCTATGACGTTTCTCATCTAAGAATAGGTATTTGTAATAAGTTTCCCATATGGTGCTTTCAATACCAGTAAACAAAAGCTCTCTCTAGTAAGTGAGGAGCAGTGTTTTGGGTTAATGCCTTTTTAAAGCCAGGGCTCATTTATTTTACAATTAACCAAAACCTGTTGGGTAGGTTGGGGTGTAGGTTGCCACACTTCAGACTCCAGTCATTTGCACTGCTTAGCCAGTGGCCTCAGCATTTTACCTTCATGCATACTATCTGTAGGAGGGCAGAAGATTTGAGTTTCTCCAGGATGAGGAACCTCCTTGCTTAGTACAAAAATGCATTTTCAGATACCCGGGTCAGGCCTATTTCATGTAGTGTCAGGTCTCCCTGCAGTGGACTTGTGTTGGGGACTTGGAGCCATGCAAAGGGCAGAAAGGAAGAGCCAGGGAGTTCATTCTGCTGGTGAGACTGAGGGTTCCAGATGGTTTAGAGGCCACAACAGCATTTAAGTGGAATTGAAGGGTCAACTAAAAGTCCCTTGCTGAGCTGCCACTGAACCCCAGAGCTGTCCATGCTTATCCCACACTGCCCTGTTCTGCTGTGCCTCTTCTGGAGTTTCATTTTCTATGAGTTCCTTTTTTTTCACACCAAGTTCCCTTATGTTCCTCTTGCAGACAGGTAATCAGCCCAGCTGTTGGGCTTGGCATCCCTTATCCCATTCCAGGAACAGGCCCCTGGAGATGAGGCACGTGAGGCTGCCACTGCACGAGCTCAGTGCATTTTCATTTGATGCATTGAAGCTGAATCCCTGCTGCTCCATGGAAAGCTGCAGCTCTGAACCTGACCCCTACAGCTTCCTTGGGGGTTATGCAGTCAGCTCCCTGCTGCATCAGATAAGGCTCACTTCATTTTCCTATCCATCAGCTAAGCAAGAACTTTCAGTCTGCTCAGTTCAGAGTATGGAATATTTGAAATTGCAGCAAGGCATGCTCCTGTCTGGGGCAGGATGAGGAATTCAGTTCCCCTGCTTGTCTCCCACTGATGTCCAAATCCAGAAGGAGCTGTTTTGTTTTGTTCTTTTCCCCATTTCGTGCCTCTGTTGGAGGAACATCCAGAGCTAGCTTGATTTCTGCCCCACCCTTGGTACAACCCTGAATACATTAGTGGTTCCTGCAGAGCCCCAGAAGGGAACCACAGGATTGATTTTAGCTGCAAGTGATCAAAACAGGGATTTTTAAACAGGTGTCAGAACTGCTACCAGTAACAGGATTTAGAGGGGGGTGATTGCATAATTGTAGAGCAAGTCAGAATTTTGCCAGGAATTAATTTGGCCAAGGGTTCTTACTAAACCTCACAGCCAACAGCAAAACCCCACCAGTTCAAACCCCAGTTTAGCCTGGTGAGCTGTTGTCAGTAGTCAAGGGAGAGGCAGATCTGCAGAGCAGACAAAAGTTGCATTAACCCACCTGCATGCCCTGGCACACCAAGGGCAGGGAGCAGGTTTTACACGGTTGGGAAGTGCTTCGTCCAAAACACTGCCTGATTTTTGTGATTGATTTACCACCTTGAGGACTCTTTGCCTGGGTGGGTTGTGTGCATGCATTTGATGCACAGATTCTTGCACAAGCTAATCTGAAATTAATTTTCAGCAAAGGCTTACGTGTACGGTGGAGGAAGTGCACTGGCTGAATGTTTTTTGCCCAGGCACCTCCAGTGCATGCAGAAACCTACCACAAAAATAGCTGTGAAGAGTGACAAAAAGGTTAACTGAACAAGCTGAGTGTGTTATAATATATGTGTTTTGCCCTCAGCCCTCACTATGACAACACCTTGTAGCTGGCATTTGGTGAAGAATACACAGGCATAGGACACAGAAACAAAACTCAGCACTTCCCAACTGCTTCAGTAAAGTGTTCACACATCCAAAAAGTGAAGGGTAACAATATGACAGGGACAGCTGCTGTTCTGTAATGTGTTATCCCTCATCAAACTGTGAAAATAATGAGAAAATGACAGTTCCTATCATTATCTCATAACTCGTGGGCTTTATTGCTGGGCTGTTGCAGCTTTACTGTGTTGTTTTGGGCAAGTGATTTGAGCCTGTGGTGCCTCGGTTTCCCCTGCTGCACAATGTGGGGAACACCCACTGCGCAGGAGTGACAGGACAAGGGGGAATGGCTTCAAACTGACAAAGAGGAGGTTTAGACTGGATATGGGGAAGAAATTCATTATTGTGAGGGTGGTGAGGCCCTGGCAGAGGTTGCCCAGAGAAGCTGTGGCTGCCCCATCCCTGGCAGTGTTCCAGGCTAGGCTGAATAGGGCTTGGAGCACCCTGGGAAAGTGGAAAGTGTCCCTGTCCACAGTAGTTGGAATGAGATGATCTTTATGGTCTCTTTCCAACCCGGGTTGTTCCATGATCTGCCCCTGGGAAGCAGCTTGCACAAGTCTTTGTTGGAAGAGCCCACCTGTGAGGACGCAAAATGTTATTCTGCAGTTTTTTTCTCAAGAGATTGCAACAAAAATACTGCCTCGTTGGGTCTGGACACCATCCCAAGGTGCTGGGCAGTGCCCATTCTCCCTGTGAAGGGTGCAGTGAGAAGTGAGGTGCTGCTGATGTCCCACTTTCTGTCCATTAACAACTCGTTCATCAGCACAGAGGCTCTCAAAGCTGTAAGAACCAGACACAGGGTACTTCTGCTTGGCTCGCTTAGTATCACAGAAAAAGCCAAGCTGACTTTTCCTTCCTTCCTCTCTTCCTTCCTTCCTCCCTCCCTTCCATCCTTCCAACGAATTGCTGGGGGCAGGGCCCCATTTCTGAGCTCACCAGAAAAAATTTCAACACATGTACAAATTTAAATATTTCAGGTCATTTAGAAATATTAGGTTTTGTTTCATGATGTATCAAAATAAAATAATTGCTAAACTTAGCTAGACTTAGGACTCTGGAAGCAAAACCCTGTTCTTTTTTTTTTTTTTTTTTTCTTTTTTTTTTTTTTTTTAATTAATGAAACATTTCCTTGACCTCAATTGAAAATTTAGGGTTTGAGGTTTTTTTCATACCCATACAGAAAACAAATGAAAAAATCAAAAAGGTATGAGGCGTTATAAAAGATGTACTTACAGCAATGGTAAGGGAAAACAGAGCCTGAAAATAAGAGTTAATTCAAACCAGAACCTGAGATCCAAACACTGAATGTTTTTGAGGACTTCTGAAATCCAAACACTGGTACTGCAGACTTTTAAAACATAAGGCAGAACTATGTGAAATGTGAAAAGTTGAGATTGTTTTTTCACATTTGGCTCTCTCCTTTTCACATTTGTCCTTTTAAGTCTAACTCTTTTTCAGTAGCTACAATGGCCACTTGGGCAGGTTTTTTCTTTTCTTTTTTCTTTCCAAAGACATGCTACAGAAGAAGAAAGGAAAAAAAAAAAAAAAGGAGGGGAGGACTGTTCTGTCAGTAGGAAATTTCCTCAGGATTTCTATCACATGGTGACAGTCCTACTCCAGTCAGCATTCTTCATCATCTGCTGCATCACAGGGGGTTTGCACAGTTATTATTTCAGAGTCTTCCAAAAACACCCCACTATTTTAAGTTATGGAAAATCTGCTGTATTTCTGAGGTTTTGGAGCATTGCAGGGATGATTTCTCATTTATTAAATGCTCTTTTGCTTATGATATTATCCTGTGATTTTAAAGATAGCCCAACGTTGTGGTTCAACCCCAAGTGGCAACTCCTTTTATTTATGTCAGACCTTATCTACAGCTTTTCACAGGCTTCAGTTTTAAATGGAGACGAAGCAAAAGGAGGTTATGGCTTATCTTTCTTATGCTGTTGTTTTTTTAGAAGCATAATTTAGGCATGATAAGGGGGGGAACGTCACAGAAAAGTTCTCTCATGGGGACTTCAAAGTCTTTCTAGCACCCTTGTGTGGTTTATTTGAGGGTGAAGGTTGGGAAAATGCCTTTGGAGGTTTTGTTATAGTTTGGATGACTAAAAAGAGAATGGATGTTTGACTGCAGGGTGGAAATGAGAAACAAAGAGAGCAGTTCACCCCTCCCCAGCAGTGTGACCCCTTGGAGGCTGTGCAGCTGTTCAGAGGGGACATCACAGGGCAGAACTGGCTTTCCTTGGGGTTTGTGCTGAAAGGGAAGGTAAAGCAGCCTGTTGAACTTCTGTCTTGCTCCCAACATGGGCACATGCCAAGCCTGGGGAGGGCAGAGGTTACCCTGAGAGGGTTTCCCTGTTCCTTTGGATGAAATCCTCCAGCTGCTTTATTTTAGGCTGAACACAGGGCTGGTCCTGTAAAGAGCCAAACATGAGAGGCCACCTTGGTGGTCTAGAACAAGGGAGGTGCCTTGATCTAGGGTCTGATACAAGCCTGGAACAAATCATATGAAATCCTTTCAGCTCTTTGAGCTTAAAGTGAGGGCATTGAGGGTGAAACTGATGGCATTAAAACCCTTTCTGCTTCCTTAGTTGCAGAGCAGGCTGTTTACAGCAAAGATTATAGAGCATGGAAAATCGATTCAGGGGGTGCTGAGCTCAAATCATGCTGCAGTGCTCTGCTGAAATCATCCCAGGGCCATTAGAATGAGTGCTAAGTGCTTGTGTTTCCAGTCCTGCACAGGACCTAGGGGGACTTTGCCTATCCAGGGGGAATTGCCCAGATAGAGGCATTACAGAGCAGAATTTCCCTGAATTTGCAGAGCTGGTTTGTAGGCACACCCATGTTTCTGACAGATATCTTAGTGCTTCCAAGTTGCATAATAAACACCAGTGGATGGGTTCTCCTTTGGTGATGTAGCAGACAGTGGTTTTCTCCCAGGGACAGCTGTGCTGGAAATAAATAGTTTGTTCCCACATATCCACACAGAAACTCCTGCTCTCCTGTAACTATACTGGCTTCATTTTTAATTGCAGCCCAGGACAAACACTTGGCACTTTCACAATTGGCAGCTGTGAACAGACATGATGCAAGGACTTCTACTCATTATAAGTTCTGTTTTATGCCTAATTTACATATACTGGCTGGGAAAGTAAAAGAACACATGCTTCCTAAAACCTGTAAGATAAATTTGCTTTGGAATGAGAGTCTGAACCTCTTCAGTGAGACTTCAGCAGGACATGCCTGAGCCCTCAGAGTTTAGGACCAAAGCTGATAATATTTCCTAGAGAGCTTGATGCAGTTGGAGGGGAAGGTTATCAAGCTCAGGGATGCTCTGTGGTCACTCTCCTGTTCCACAGAGGAGTTGCCAAAACTGTGGAGGTTCTGGTGTCACACAAATGGTGAACTAGGCAAGCTCTGTGACCTTGACTTTGAGGAAAGTCATGTCAGTTCTCTGGACATCCACAAGGTTGGATAAGTCAAATTGTTTTTTAGTTCTTGCTACTGTTGTTACTGTTGCTTTGCAGAGATGATCTCAGCTGCAGGTCTAGATATCAACTTCCCAGATTTGGGGTGGGGTTTTTTTTGGTTTTTTTTTTGTTAGTTGAGAGTCAGGTGCATTGCTCAGCCCATCACCACAATGGTGGAAGAGTAGAGAACAAAATGGGACAAAGTGTTTAAGCATTGGAGGTGAAATACTTGATTCCTTGCCAGTGGGATGTTCCATGATAGGAGAAATCCCCGTGTTTGCCATGAAAGATAGTAATGAAGGTGAGGATGATGCTTTAGGGCAGGAGACTGGTGTGGTCTCCAGATAATCTCCAAGTACTTAGCAGGACTGTGGAAACTGCAGCAGATGCAGGAGGGGACTGGATGAAAAACAGCAAGGAGGAGGTTCTGTGAGACAAGTAGACGAATGTGCAAAGCTTTGTAAAGCAAGGCAAAGGAAAAGGGGGACCAGTCATTCTTGAGGAAGACCTCATTAGGAGATACTAGGAAGCTGTCTCCTGTTCTGCCAAGGGCACACACAGTTCAGGTGGGGCTGGAATACAGGTGCATGTTGTGAATCCTGCCCCTGGAGCCTTCCCATTTCCTTGGGGATCAGTCCCTGGCTGAGAGGTGCAGTCTTTGGCTCAGTTTAACAGTGGGGAGCTCATGGGCAAGAACTGTCCTGAGTACAAAGTCTCAGTTCAATCACCACTGGCTTGTAGGTGTAGGAGGTTGCTCGCCGGATTCCGATTGCAGGATCTGGACCTTTGCTGCCAGAAGTTCTTCTGAGTTGCTGCCCCTGGAATCTGTTATTTCTCAATCTTTCAAACATGCCAGAACTTGGCTGACAATGAACTGTTCTTGCCAGACAGGAGCATATAAAACCTTCATAGAAACTTCTGATCAAACTGATCACTTGATTAGATTGTCTCCCAGGGAACTGATCTGGCGTAATCGTCGTAGTGAGAGGAAGTGGTTCTTGCTTCACCAGAACTGTATTGTTCTGCTCCAGATCTGCTCCCTGGCAGGACTCTTTGATCCCTTTTGGGAAGTTACTTGGTGTGTAACCAGGTGGGAAGTAGATATTGCCCTCTCAAGTGCATTTTTGATGAGGTAATGAAGAGGGAATGTGAGTCTCTATTTTTGCTCTTGTCTTCTGAGTAATCATGGGGCTCTTCTGCAACATTTAGAAAATCTAACCTCTGAAATATCTGAAATAACACACCCAGCAGAGAGAAACAAGAGGTTAGAACAGTGACCTGGGTTCTGACTACAGTTCTAACAGAGATGTTTATATCCATTTAAGAAGTTTACATACAACTTCCTGTGCCTGATATTTCTATACAATGGGGATAGTTGTATTTCCTTTATTTAAAAATAGTGATTGATAATCCTTGGATAATGTGCTATGTAAGAGTACTGTCCATGTACATTAGCCTGTAAAGCTCCCTTGGAATTGGACATAAACTCTTCCTTTCATTTGGATGGGCCAAAAGCACAAAGTCTTAGAAAGAATTGTGTTGAAAGGGACCTTAAAGCCCATCCAGTTACAACCCCTCTGCCATGGGCAGGGACACCTTCCACTGTCCCAGGTTGCTCCAGAGCCCCATCCAACCTGGCCTTGGACTTTCCCAGAGATGGGGCAGCCACAGCTTCTCTGGAAAACCTGTGCCAGGACCTCACCACCCTCACAGGGAAATTTTTCTTCTTCATATCCAATCTAAGTCTCCTCTCTGTCACTTTTGAGTCATTTCCCCTTGTCCTGTCACTCCAGGCCCTTGTCCAGAGTCTCTCTCCATCTTTCCTGTGGGCTCCCTTCAGGCACTGCACGGCCACAATGAGGTCATCCCAAAGCCTTCTCCTCTCCAGGTTGAACAATCCCAATTCCCTCGGCCTTTCCTCCCAGCAGAGCTGCTCCATCCCTGTGATTCCCTTCCCTTGGTGTCCCTGCTCTGGCCTGGTTCCAGCAGCTCCCTGTCCTTCCCGTGCTGGATGCAGCCCTGCAGGTGGTCATTTAGTACTCCTACAACAAATTAGAATCAGAAATTCCCAGTCCTTCACCAAAGTACGTTCAGATACTCCCAGTGCAGGATCCCCTTGGTCGGAAGGGCAGGAAATCAGCCCAGCAGGGGTTAATGCAGCGATGACCTTTCCAGCTGGACTCCAGCTGCCTGTCCCAGCTGCCAGCTGCAGAGAAAGGAAAGGGGTGGAGAGAAGTGCTGCTAGTCCAAAGGTAGGAAAGGGCTTGTGTTGCAGAAATTAAAGGTCTCTCATTTTGCCATGTTCATTTGCCTCCTCTACTTCATTTCCCTCCTTGCTCATTAGTGAAGGAAGAATCTTTTCTAAATTTGGGAGACCATCCTCAGTAATGAAAGCAAACAGAGCACACACTGTGCAGAAGTGCCTGAACATGAACTAACTTTCACATATTGAAGACTCACCTGTGCCTGACATAGCTTGGGATCAGCTCTGACTTCAATCTAAGCTAAAATGGGTGGTCTTTGTGTCTGTTCTCTTCCATTCACTTAAATGCAAATTTTTTTCCCTGAGGACAACTGGGAGACTTCCTATATTAGTGTGTATTTTTTTAGATGTGTTTCTGTAGCGGCTGCATAGAGAAGTTTAATTGATTTGTGTAAAGTCTAGGAGTCATAAACTCTAAAAAATGTTTCAGAAGTGATATCATTATCCATTTTCACTGTCAAACCCTGTTTCCTTAGAGACCAAGAGGGTTGACAGCCTCTCTTTAACGTGACAATCAGTTTTCACGTCTCTCCCCAAAGCTCTGAAGGCACACTCTACCTTCACTGCAATTATGAGTCAGCTTTTATATTGAGGGTGGTTCAAATACACAACCCTGGCACCTGTTCCCTGCCTGCCTGGGTTTGGGGAGCGCTGGTGGTGGCACACAGAGCAAAAGTAAACAGGAGCACGTCCCTTCCCAGACGCTGTTTGCCTTGGGTGACAAAGAACAAAAGCTGCCACTTAAAGGTGCTCACGACACTGAGCTGGAGGAGCGGGGCATTGTGCGACTTCTGTTTCCAAGGCTGGAGGAGTGGGAGGTCTTGTGTCACTTGCCTCAAGAGGGAGTGGCCCCAGGGATGGGTGCCAGGGCCTCTCACACTTCCTTTGGCACCTCATTTTGCCTGCACCGTGCACGTTCAGGGGGAAAGGGGAGGGTGAAAATTAAGTTAGCTAGTTGTATTAACACTGTTGAGGCACCTTATGGATGAAGAGTGCTATCCAAGTTGTTGTTGTCGTTGTTGCTGTTATTATTATTATCATCATCATCATCATCATCATCATCAAGGGGAAAAAAATTCCTTAAGAGAGGAAGTTGATCTGCATCTTACCCAGTTATGCCACTGCAGACCTGTGAAAGGGGGGAAAATCAAGGCTCCATTTTACACTAACAAGGAGGTAGCAGTGTTAAATTTAGGTGCATAATGCTAGTTTTGATTTGTCCTGGCAAATTTATGGTGTGCAGCTGCAAACAACATCCCCAAATCAAGAACTGGTTGCTCAGCTCTCCCATGTATGTCATTGTCTGAAGTAATTAATCACTGTCATGTGAAATATCAGCTAGGATGCCTCTCAGACAGGTGTCTGCCTTCAGTGTGGTTGCCATGTGCATATTCCCATGAAAAGTAAGTGCAAGTGTAGGGAAATGCTCCTCACTGAGTATTTGCACTTGGTCCTGTCAGGTAGAAAAGGTGTTTTACACCTCCTCAGAGGCAGCTCTGACACATCAGGCCTGGCACAGGGATTGGTATTTCCAAAAAAAAGGTACAGTTTCAGGAGGTGAGGTTTGAAACCAGGAAGCAGGGCCAAGCTGGGAGAAGCGTGAGATGTGAATCTGAGCAATTCCCACACAAATTCCACACAAAGGTGAAACTACAGAGCTGGTGTGGTTCTACCAGCTGCAAATGTTGCCTGAAGGCAGGAGTGTGCACAGGGATCCAGTCTGACCATGTGGGTTAAGAGTGGATCTACAGCTTATCAGCTTAAGGGGGAAGGAGGAGAGGAGGAGGATTTAAGGATTTCATCGCATGATAAATTTTTTTTTCTGTCTTCTTCATCATCTCTGCCTTCATAAATCTTTACAAGATGTTATGGGTTTTGGATTGCTTGTATTTTGAGCTTATTTTGCTCTTATTTGCTTTTACCTTACTCCAGTTCATGCTAAAGGCAATTACAAGGTAAGGGTCTCCCATCAAGATACACACTACCTGCATGAGTGGAAGTGTTAAAATGAGGGTACTGGAATGCTGTCACTGTGCCCAGCAGCTCAAAACCTTTCTGCAGGATAGTCAGCAGCTTTCCAGTAGAACTCCAGTGATCCACATGAGGCTGTTTACATCTCATAATTCAAGAGCCCTGGTACAAGTGTTTCCTGGTGGCTGGTGTTAATCATGATAGTCAGAACAGTGCCAGCAGCCCAGAGCCATGGAAGGGATTTTCTGATTGCGGTAGAATTGCGTAGGATCCGTGTGTGTTTGCCAGTGAGAATGAATCACAGTCTATTCCTGATAAGTCCAGTGACAACTGCAGTGCTTCAGTGACAGGAAGGGAAAATTAGAGTAGTTTCATTTTTCCTGTGTATTTTGGGTGTACACCTTTGCTACCAGTAAATAGTCTCAAAAAGAAGTATTCTGCCAGGGCAGGGAAGGCAAGGAAGTAGCCTCCCTGGATGCATTAGAAGAGTTTTACCAGCAGGTTCAAAGGGGTGATCTTTCCTCTCTGTTCAGCACTGCTGAGACACATCTGGAGCACTGGATCCAGTCCTGGGGTCTCCCAGCATTAGGGAGACATGGAAATACAGAGTGAATCCAGCAAAGGGCCAGTAAGGTGATTAAGGGATTGGTGTATCTGTTCCACAAGGAGAGACTGAGAGTGTTGGGCTGATGAGGCTTGGTGGATTTTATCCATGTGTATAGAGAACTGACAAGAGACTATAAAGAAGATGGAGCCAGGTTTTTCCCAGGGACAGACAAGGGCAAATATGGGAGAATCTACCATAAACAGAAAAAGTTTTTTTTACTGTAAAGGTGATCAAGCACTGGAACAAGTTGCCCGAAGAGGTTGTGGAGTCTCTGACCTCAGATATATTCAAAATCTAGCTGGGCATGGTCCTGAGCAGCCCGATCCTGCCTTGAGCAGAGGGTAGGATTAGTTGATCTCTGGAGGTGCCTGGAGAAATGATTACCTGTAAGACCAGGTAGCCAAACCATGCTGTTCCATGCTGGAATATGTGTGGGGTCAATAAACCATACACTGAAAACTGTAGAAAGCTCTTCAGAGAGCCACTGATGGTGTGAGGAAAAGCCCTAATGAGCTCAGAGTGCTGCTGGTTGCCTGTGACCACACAGAGGCTGTTGGGCCAGGTTCATCCCTGGTCAGTCAGCCACAATTTGGGACAGACAAAAGCACCTTCAGCTCACCCATCTGGTTGTGTGACAAAAAGGGACTGGTAGCAAAGCAGGCAACATGGGAGGCTTCAGATATTTTAGAGCAGGTGTGAGAAAAGCAGACACCCACCAGGAAGCCTCAGGTTCAGGTTTTGGGGAGGTGAGGGGAGCTGCAGCAACAGGGACAAGGAGCCAGACAGGCCTAGTGGGACAGGTTGCAACAGAGGCAAATTACCATCCAACATCCCAGGAGCAGCTCAGCTGTTGCATCACCTGTCTGTAGGGCACTGTGTTACAAGGAACACACCTGTGGGGTGGTACCTCACACCTTTCCAAAGGCTGGGAGATGGCTCCACACCACCCTAATTAACTCACAGTGAGAAGGAGCAGGTTTGGCTTTTTCAGGCCTCTAAGTCCAGAATGGGCATTACTTACAGACCTCCTTTTGCCTAAGTTTTGAATTATTGCAGGGACGTTTCACCAGAAAATCTGAAGCTTCAAGAAATAAAATGATGACAGTATCATGAGGGTATATGTTAAATTCCGTATCTTTGTTGAGAAATTACTTAATAACAAGAGAACAATAAGAAACAATGCCTTTCATTTCAAGATATCAAGAAATCTAAGGTTATGTACTCTCTTCAAGGACACATCCAGACAGAAAAAGCCCCTTGATCTTTATCCTTTTCCAGCAGAGAAACTTCCTGATAAATACATCCAGACATTCAGTCCTAGAGTATATCCTATATCTTTAGGTTGTGTTCAGAGAGTAAAAAATCTCAGTCTGGGAAGATAGTCCACCTTTCCAACTTCTCCTCGCATTTATTTATGCCTACCATTTTTACCTCCAGTTTCTATTTAAGGCAAGCAGTGGGATTGAATTCTTCCATTTCCACCCTTCCCCTCCCCTCCCAATATTGATCTCTGAACAATTTCATTGTTTCCCATTGATTCTCCAGGCCCCCAGAAGATCACCTTCTGGCCTTGATCCCTGCTAAGTTGGTAACCCATGAAGGTTTGAGCTGTATATCTCAGCAGTGTGCTGAGCTCATTCTGAGGCGTGTCCTCCCTCAGTGTACAGATGTGTGAGCTGATGAGTACACATCATGTACAGTCATATCTGGGATCCATGCAAGTTCCTGATAGGAACTGCATCCCAGGGCAGTTGGCCCTGTCTGGGTGACAGAAGGCGTGGGGTGAAGAATGTTCCATTAGAGAGAGACTTCTCCAAACAAACAATTGGTGTTTGTGCCACGTGGGTGGGCTGCTCGGCCCTTTCAAAAGGCTTTCCAGAGCACAGAAGTGTTTCCAAAGCAGTGCTGTGGCTTTGCCTGGAAGCAGAAAGGAAGGGACAGAGAGGCCTTCATGTTGGGGGCACCCCATTAGCTAATTAACAAGAAGGATGAGCTCCAGATCGTTGCCTTGGCCACACCTTTGCCTTCTGGGCAAAACCTAGGGAACACAAGGGGACACAAGGCAGCTCATTGAGCTGCACTGTGTGTACGTGGAAAACTGCGTCTGAAGTCATCTTTCCTTATGCTAAAATATTTTCAACTTACTGAGAGAAATTTAATTCTTCCCATATACGCATCAACAAATAACTTGATCCCACCCACGAATATGCAAACAAATGCATAAGTTACGCCAAGTATTTCTCCCTCTTGCTGCCAAGTAAGAAAGGGAGATTGTTACTGTGACTTCTGTTTCCAAATACTTGGGAGGTGCTCCAATTCTGCAGTGAGGGGGACTATATAATACCTAGGCTGGAGCTGAAAGAGCTCCAGCAGCAGCTCAAAGCCTGGCTGAAATAGCTGAGTGGTGAGATCTCCCCCTAAATGATGTTAGCAGAGCTCTACCTTTAAGTGAAAGCACACATCCACCTCCTGGAGCACAGCTACCTTGCTAATTGCAAACAGGCTGCAAACATCCCAGCTGCTACCCCACAGCTTTGTTGGGTGTGAAACTGAGCCCAGCAGAGCCCAAACCTTGCCCAGCCCCCCCCCACCCCGCTCTCTTCTATTTTGGGCTGTGGCGAGGTGCTGGGCCCAGGCCGGTGGACAGCAGCTGGAAGAAAAGGCCGGTTGTTTGGCAGGGGAGGTGCGCCCTGTGACACGCCGTAGGAAGGATGTGTGCTTGGAAGATGTGCAGAAATCATTACAGGGTGTGTGCAGCCCAGAGGGGGGGACCCAGCCACAGGAGGAAGGGAGAGCAAGGGAGGATGAGGGTGGAAGGAGCAGGGGTGGAGGGACAGGGACTAAGGTAGTAATTGGGACTACAAAAGTCACTGCTGGATGTAAAACATCAGAAAATAAACTCGAGGACCTCCTTTAGGGGGAGAATTGCTCTTAAATGTTGGTTTGGTCGTCTTATGAGAACTAGATCTTCAGGCCCAGATGGGCTGAACTGGATACGGAACCTGTGGCAAGAGTAAAATCCGTCATAGTGATCTTTCTGATCCCTCTAAACTTTGCAGGGCTGGGATCAATTTGGCTCCAGAGTATTTAAAGCCATAACTTCTCTAAAATGGTCTCATAGGGGTTGTTTCATTGCAGGGGGTACCTTAGGTTTGGCCCAGACAGTGTCCTAAAGAGTTTCCTGGTCTGAGCTGGGAGCAGGTGGATGAATCATCTTTATACCAAATCTGGATTTTTCTTAATGTCAACAAAACAGTAGCTGCTCTTTTAGGACACCCCTTTGCCATACAGGGACAGCACAAAGAGGCAGCCAGAGCTGGGTTTGGCCCACAATGTTAAAGGGAGCCTAAATCACAGAAGGGAGACTGTGCAGCAAAAACACATAAGAGGGTGTGAGTGAACGGCCAGAAATGAACCTTCCTGTTTGCTCTGTGTGCTCCACACCTTCTCTGCCCCCCAGCTGAGCTGTGCCAGTGGCTCAGCTCCTGCTCTCCCTGGAACCAATAACTCAAATCCTGGCAGGATTGACTCAGCCCCTCTGTAATTTTGAGGCTGAAGGAAACTGTGAAACGAAAGATTCTGTGGCAAGGTGTTTGCCCCAGGACACGTGGCCAAAGTTGTCCTGACGCTTTTTGTACGTGGCATACTGAGCTGACTAGTCTCCTCTCATTGGGTCTTCATTCCTTCCAGTGTATTAATTACCTTAATTACTGCCTCAGTATTGCTGAATTAGTCACGTGTTTTGAGGGAGGGAGTGTAGTGTATGTTTACCATCCACATCTTCATGCTGATTGATGTAGTGCTGTTGCCATTCCTGAGTTACAATGATCTGCACAAGCTGAAGATCTGCTCATTAAACCCAGCCAATAAAATTCACAGTAGTCCCTTGATTTCAGCTTTTTATGGGTTATTAGTTGAGATGGACTATTTACTCTTGGATATAAAAAAGCCCGTGGGCAGTTTTTAAAAGGATCAATCTGAAATGTCTTTTATTATCTGCCAGGCTGGAAGCGTGTTGGATGGGATTTTTGTTTCTCTTCTTTAAGGGTGTCAAAACAAACATGGGTGTCAAAATGTGACCCAACCCATGCTTTTTAAAACTCTCCCTTTAACTTTCTAGACTTAAAAACAACCTTTATGGTTTTCTTTTTTTTTTAATAAAATATTGCTAAAAATATTCTCCTGACCTGAAAGTTTTGACTGCCAATATCCAAGGCTTCAAATATGCTTTTATAGCCAAGTTACAAATCCATGAAAAATAGATTTATCACCTAAGTAGAAATTAACTTGAACTAAGCCAAGATCCACATGATTCCTTTATGTTTCAGGATGAAATGTCTGTTGTTCTTCCTTTTCCCTCCCAACTCTTGTAAAGGCTTGATATACAGACGAATGCTTTTTAAAAATATGTCATAACTTACGTTCTTAAAAGATAAAGCTCTCAACATAAAACCAACTCAAAGGACCTTATCATTCAGCTCTTTCTCTAAAGGTTTTCCATGCTCTAAATGAAATTATGAGAAGTAATTTGTTGCCAAATACAGTGATGAGTTAGTGGACTCCTGAGCACCCACAGCAGCAGCATTTGTTGCTCAGGAGCCCTGTAGTTTCTGCAAATACAATTCAAGCCCTATGGGACAGACTTTTCACTCTTTAGGTCTGTGGACAGGAACATCTGCATTACTCTTTTGACATTCTCCTTGGAGGGGGTGTCCTGGGGGTCTCACAGCCTGAATCTCCTTGGATTGCAGTGGTTTCCCAACACATGAAGCTCTCCTCAGAGTGTCCCAGCCTAACTCATGTTCAATTCTGAATTCAAAAGCCGTTCACAAGCAGGTTTGTGGCTCACACAGCTCAGGGGGAGGCCCTGAACCCCTCCAGGCTCCCCAGGGCCTGCAGCAGCCAGGGTTGTCAACTCTGCTGCCAAAACCCTCCGAGTTCAAAGAGGCTCCACCAGCGGTAAGCAGAGCTTTGAGCTGAGCTCCTGCCTTCTTCACAGCAAACGTGAGGATGAGGAAGGTGAAGGTAATTGATAGGGTCACCCCTATTAGACCCCAAGTGTAACTGGGAGTGCCTGGCAAGGAGTACATCCGTGGTGAATCCAACTCTCTCAGAGCCCCAGACATCCCAGATCCCACCCACCTCATCTCAGAGCCCTCCTGCACCTCCCAACCACCAGTACTTCTGATTTGGTTGGCTGCCACAAGGATTTCCCTGCTCTACCCCTCCAGAGTCTTTCAGCCCTCCAGCTGCCCACTTCCCCCTCCCTTCTGCTGGGATTGTCTTTCCTCCAAAGCCTTTTTCCCCAAAGCACACTCCACTCCTTCCTAAGCCCAAATCCCTTCCTCTGACCGTGCCCCAGGAGTTCCAGGTTGTCACTAACTGTGCACTGCCTCTGTCCTGGTCAAATGGTGCTGCCTCACACCTTGGCTCTCCTTGCCTGCTACCTGCTCCTGTCACCCCACTGCTTCCAGGCTTAGCCTGAAGTGCCAAAAAACCTGTAAGTTTTAGTCTCTTTTTTTTTTTCTCCATCACAATGGCTGAAGTTTAAAGCCGTTTATATTTTAAGTATTTCTATAGCAACATCTCATTAGCATGATCTTTTTAAGAAAAGATCTGTGTTTTATCTGTGGTATTCCAGTAAAATCTATAAAATACCACTCACTGAAGGCATTTCAGAATGCTTGTGAAAAAGGGCAATCAGTTCTTATTTTATATAGCTGGGTAGAGTTGCTTGCAGTTAGTAGTATGAAAGAGATAATAGAAACAATTTTTTATGTAAAACTACCCAAGGTTTCAGTAGACAATTCCAGAGGGTAATTAGGGTAGGAATAACCATCCCTATATTGGAAGAATACAAGCTCTTACAAGCTATTGCAAGCTACTTTTCCATGTAGATATGTCCATGTGGCTTTAGCATAGGCTCGTTTGTAACTGGATCAAATCAAGCCACAAAAAAAAAAAAGGCAGAATAAGAGCATCCACGTGGGAAGTTCAACCACAATAACTCCACTGACACCCTGGCAAGTGTCACAACAGCTTCCCCAAAGAGCAATGCGGAATTCCTGTGAGCTGCAGCTGGGCAGGGACACTTGGAGGGCTCCCCTGATGGAGAGATAGCTGCTGTCAGTTGTAGCTGAAAGAGCTCGAGGCAACGGAAGAGGAAATGACTCAAGCTAAGAGAGGAAAATCATCCCATGGCCCTGTTTGTTAAAGAAGGTGGAGGAAAACTCTTTGTAACATCATCAGCCCTGTGCAAAATATTTTCAAGGTATCAAATTGCTGGTATGAATGATATATCAGTAGATCAGAGGATTCTGTGTTTAGAATATAGGTAGACAACAGCAGATTTTTTTTCCCCAGTCTCCCCTCCCTTTTCCTCTTCTCCCACCCACTCTTTTCCTTCTGTGTAAACTTTGGTGGTTCAAATAAACTGAAACATGGGTCTTCCCTCACCTCCCATTAGATGCAAAAGGAAATATCTTTTGCAAGCAAGATGTTATAAACCCAAGGCTTAGCCTTGTGCATCCTTCCTTTATAGTATTCCTGGGTTCAACCTTCAAGTTCCACATTCTCCGTGCCAGTAGGATGTGAAATTTGAAAATGAAAGTATAAACAGTTAATTGTTATTTATTCATAGCCCGATATGTAAATGCACGATGGTGGCATAACTGCTTACATTAGCCTGAGACAATAAGCCTCCAGAAGAAATGCCTTTAAATGAACAAAAACAGGTTTATACATAATTTATAGACATTCCTTCACACAAAGACATTTCAGAGCCACCAGTGTGTGCCACACACTGAGCAATTTCTTCCCCTCACTTTTGTGGCTGTGTCAGAAGTAGGGCACTTTTTGGCAAAGACTTGGTACATTTACATTGTAAAAACTTTATAAAACATAGCAATATGGAACCTGCAGCATGAATTCTTCCTACTGAAACTAAGTAGAAAAGCTGGGTAGGCAGAGTGCATTTATTTGATGAAGTTTGGGTAGGGCTTTGAGACTGAGATTGCTCCTGCTAGGCTAGGGAAAGCTAGGAACAGGCTGGGAAGTAGGATTTGGGTAAAAGGTACAGCGATCTTTCTGTAGGAGCCAGCCTCCTCCATAAGGGGCCAAAGGGCAATTAGGGAGTAAGCATTCACAAATAAAAGCTGGATCCAAGCAAAAACCCCTGTGTCTGGAAGTTATCATGGACAGGAGCATTTCACACTGGGTTGAGTCAATCTTTTTGAGGGAGAGCACCCACCTTCCTTCAACATCATTTAAAACTTGTCCCCTGTTCATGAGACTTTGTGACACTGGCTTCTTTCCTCAAGTTCCTGAGCTACTTGTTTGCCACACAAATGGAATGCTTCATGTATTGAAAATTCTCTGTGCCTTTCACATTGGTTTTTATCATGAGTTTAGCAGCGAAGGAGTATGCTTTGAAAAAGCATGTTTGAAAAAGACAATAGAATCTCTTAAGGGCTGAGGAGGGAGTCTTGATGTGGCTTCACTAAATGCCGCACAAAATATTTCAAAAATTTGTGAGAACTAGTTCTTGAAATACTGTGAGAGAAAAGATGCATTCTTACCCTGCCCCCACATTGCTAAAACTGTGCTTTGCTAGGTTTAACCTTTGTAGCTCATGCCTTCAGTGTAGGATCTGAGTACCTCAGCTTACACTAAACCCCAGAAAATTCAAATAGTGAAATTCTTTCTCCTCCTCATAGAACAGCTTGTTTGGATGAAAATACACATTGTTATTCTCCATAAAAATACATTTTTTCTAAAATGTAATCCTCTATTTCTGCTCAAGATAGATCCTCCCTCACTCTGTTTCTGTCACAGTACAACTGTTAGGACAACAACCCATTCCAGGAGAGTGGCAGCAATTAAACACAGCAGGCATTGATTTCATTGTCAGGAGAAATGTGGGTTCTTTTTTCAGTACAGGCAGGGATGAAGTGCACCCTCAGCAAATTGCAGATGACACCAAGCTGAGTGGTTTGTTACCACACCTAAAGGATGGGATGGCATCCAGAGGGACCTGGACGAGCATGACCAGTGGCCCATGGACATTTCATGAGGTTCAACAAGATCAGGTGATACCCGGGATCAATCCAGGTGGGGATAAACAGATCCAGAGCAGCCTTGGCAGAAGGATTTGGAGGTGCTGTGGGTTGAGAGCTGGCCCTGCCCAGCCATGTGTGCTGGGACCCAGAGCACCAGGGCAGCAGGGGAGGGGGGATTCTGCCCCTCTGCCCCCTCTGCTGAGACCTCCCTGCAGGGAGTTCTGCATCCAGCCCTGGACCAGCACAGGAAGGACAGGGAGCTGCTGGAACCAGGCCAGAGCAGGGACATCAGGGGAATCACAGGGATGGAGCAGCTCTGCTGTGAGGAAAGGCTGAGGGAATTGGGATTGTTCAGCCTGGAGAGGAAAAGGCCTTGAGGTGACCTCAATGTGGCCTTGCAGTGCCTGAAGGGAACCCACAGGAAAGATGGAGAGAGACTCTGGACAAGAGCCTGGGGTGACAGGACAAGGGGCAATGGTGTCACACTTACAGAGAGAAGGTTTAGATTGGCTATGAGGAGGAAATTGTTCCCTGTGAGAGTGGTGAGGCCCTGACAAAGTTTTTCCAGAGAAGCTGTGGCTGTCCCATCCCTGGAAAGGTCCAAGGCCAGGATGGATGGGCCTTGGGGCACCCTGAGATAGTGGAAGGTGTCCCTGCCCAAGGCAGGGGGTTGGGACTGGATGATCTCTAAGGTCCTTCCCAGCACAAACCATTCCATGGCACGAGTCTATGACCTCGTGCACTGCTGCAGGTATGAAGTGCCTCTGCAAGACTTACATCCCAGTTAAATGTGTACATCCATAGACACAGGCAGGACATACATTTGCACACATGTGCATATGGGAGCTGCAATCAAGGGAAATCCATGGAAAGACCAGCACTGACTTCGCTATGCTTTGTGTTGATCTTCTGTAAAATTGATTCATTCTCCCTTTTGCCTTTATGGAGCTGCCAGGCAGGAACTCTGTACAGTGTCTTGCACAATAGGCCTTTTGAATAAGATTTTACTATCTGATTACTGTATATTAATGTCTGTGATACAAGTTTATTACTCACCTAGCCAGCCTTTATCTTGTTTCGCCTTGAAACAAAGGAAGTGCAGAGCAGGCTTAAAGAGAGTCAGTTGAGTTAGATTTCTGTAATGCTCTCTAATTGTAGTGTTTGGCCACACACAACCTCCATTTCTGCCTGTGATGTCAGATGATACTAATTATTTCTCTGCCTTCACTAAGTACTTTTTTAATGAACACTTAAAGGAATGGTTGAGCACAAGCTGCAAAGTTCAGGTGCTAATATGAGTTTATGTTTTCAAAAAGTAGCATTAATTTTAGCCCCAACCAAGTTCTCTTTTAAATTTAAAAAAAATGAATCCCAGAATACTGACTTGAACATCATGAAAAAAAAAACAAAATGAAATTTCAGGGTGATTCCTCTCACAAAGCTCAGGGAAACTTTGATTTGAATTTTTTCTACACAGCATCTCTCTGTTTAAAAAGCTTTGATAAAAATGGAAGAGTGAGGTAAGATGAAACTGGCCCGTAAGGAGCACAGGCTGTAGAAATATCTGTGAGACACGTGCAGACTAAAGAAGAAAATCAAAAGGCAAGCAAGCCAGAAATTGCTCTTTCATTTAGGGCTGCATGTGCCAAGGAGGAATTTTCATCTCAAAGAGAACTATTGAGGAAAATAGCAAGGTAAGCTCGTTCCCTGCTGCCTTCTGTCAGTCTAACAACGGGCTCTCAAAACCAGTTTGAAATTGTAAGATCTCCCAGCTTTAAGATGATACAGCAAGAATCAAATGGAAGGATGATAGGCAAAAGGGAATGTAGGAAAAAAGTCTTGCACAGCATGTGCTATCAAAAAAGAGTGCATTAAGTAAGTTAACTGGGTAGGGTGGGGTTCAATTTGATTTTGTGATAGAAAATCTGAGAGAAAAAGCATAGAAAGCAGAGAAAATATTTTACTGCCTTGATTACTGCCGATCCCCACCCCCCAACTTCCAAATCGCTTTGTTCTATTTTTCACAACAACAAGCCCTAAATAAACACCAGCATCCTCACTAATTATGTATGACAAGGTGCTCTGAGAACTGCTTGGAGGTCAAATATATTCCGTGGTGTCCTAAAAGCTGTGTTCCACAGTCACTCCCTCCCCATAATTGTAGGGTGAGGACAGGGGTAAGTCTTCAGGGTCTTATTTTTGGTGAACTACACCATTTGTACAATGACATCTTGCAGTCCTCTGTTGTCTTCCTTTCCTGGGTCCCAAACAGATTTCTAAGCTTTACCAGCAGTGCTGCTTAATGGGAATTTCGGAGAAATTCCTCAAAAGTGTGTACGTGACATTCCTTGTCACAGAATCACAGAATAACTGGGGTTGGAAAGGACCTCTGGAGATCACCCAGTCCAACCTCCTGCCCAGCCAGGGTCACCTGGAGCAGGTGACACAGGAGTGTGTCCAGGTGGGTTTGGAATGTCCACAGAGAGGGAGGCTCCAGGCCCTTGCTGGGCAGCTGTTCCAGGGCTCTGCCACCCTCAGTGTACAGAAGTTCTTCCTCATGTTGAGGTGGAACTTCTTGTGTTTAGTTCATGGCCATTGCTCCTTGTCCTGTTGCTGGGCACCACTGAAAAGATCCTGGCACCATGCCCTTGGCACCCTTTGAGATATTTAAATGCATTGGTGAGATCTGCTCTCAATCTTCTCTCTTTGAAGCACATCAGTTTATCAAACTGTGGTACAGAACTTTCCTCTGCAGGCACTGAGGAAGAAGGAAGACCATCTTCTCTCTTCTTCTAATAAGCTGCAACTCTATCCTCACTTTGCTTAACACACTCTCTGGTGGCTTGTCTTGTCTAGTTTTGAATTATTCATACAGTCAGACTTCAGCATCAGATAAAAGAGCAGCAATTTCCTGGGACAAAATTTTGGAAATATTTCCATATTAAACAGCGATTAGTGAGAATTAATGAGGAATCTATAAACTGATCAATTACTCGATCATATCCTTGCTTTACTTAGGAAGCAGTTCCTTGAGGCTTAGTTCTTTTCTCACTGCCAATTGTGTAATTATTGAGTAATTCTAACTGGAGTCATCCCAGAGTAAAACTGACTTCCATGAGAGCTGAAGGAAGCAAACTCTCCAAGAAAAGCAAGCAGCAGTCAGGCCTTAGCTAGAATGTTTCTGCCCCTTAACCAAGAGACAGCAAATTTTGGTGCCTTGTGGGTCAGGTTTCCTCTCTCAGAGCAGGATACAGAGGTGCTGACTTGAGTGTTTCCTTAGGGTAATGTGTCTATTTAAAGAACATACTGACACTTGCTGATCACCACAAGGGTGGTTATAAACAGCACACAGTCAATTCCCCTTTGCAGAAACACCACGGCCTTGTCCCAAGGAACAGATGCTTTGGTGTCCTTTTTCTCTGGGCCACTCACAAAACCAAGAGGCAGCTGTTTGGACACATCCAGCACCCCTTTCTCTCCCCCACCCCTGACTGTGAATGGTGGGAACCTTTGCCCAAGGCTCTGACCCCGTGGTGTGGAAAAGCATCTGGATCATTAAGCTTGGCTTTTATAAATCTGGGCTCATTTTCACAAAGGCTGCTCAGAAAGCTCAAACAGAGGCAAGAGCTTCAAGCCACAGAGTATCCTTAACGATTTTCTGTGTGTGGTTACTGCTTCGGATTTTTAACTTTTCAATGAGGAATTTTATCATGGGTGTGATGCATCATGTGCAAACCATTAACTCCTCTCACCATAGCTGTACATTTTCAAATATAATGGAGCTCTTTATTAAAGCACTTAAAAATAGCATTCTAGTGCCAAAGGTTATCCAGTTTTCTGTTGCAGAGCATGTCAGCAACTCTTAGACAGTTTGCAGTGCATGGCAGTGATTTATTTGTGGAATTCCTAGAGAGCAGGGGCAAGCTGTGTAGAAGCCCTGATGCATCAAATTCAATGATGTGTGATAAAAGATGTAATAGCTGATAACACAAACGTATTGAGGAAGTCACAAAGAACATGCTCTCAGTCTGCAGAGCTGGTGAGAGCTGGGACCTAAGGACAAGAGAATGAGAATCATTGCTGCAAAGCTCACGTGGTGTTTTAATGTGGTCAGGGAGGGCCTTGGCAGATTGGTGGGAGGAGGAAGATGCTGGCACGTAAAATAGGACATGTTTATTGACACGTAACAAGGGACAGGGACCCCTACCTGTCTGCACAGCTCCACTCTGGATGGGAGCTGGAGCTGATCCTAGCACAGAATCCTGGGCAGACCCTGATGCAGGATTCTGGTAGTGCCAGCTCCTCAGGGCCTCAAGTCACCACTGCTCTATTGCTTGCTCTTGGTACACGATGTGAGCTGCTTCCAATAATTTTAACCTAGCCTCAGATTTACACGAGCTGAAAACCTGGCTCCAAGCAGGCTGTGAGGGAATTTCCTTGACTTTTCTCTCCATTCCCTTTAGAAATAAATTACTGCTGCATGTTTTCCATTTTCCTATAGGTTTTCTATCCAATGATCCAAACACTCCAAAATAAACACATACATTTCCTTCCCTGGTACTCTATGTCAGGATCTATTTAGCTGCCTCTGCAGAAGCAAGCAATCCTAAAAATCCCAACACTGGTATTAAACAGAAGTTTCTTTTATTTTTAGAACCATCCAAAGGTGTTACACCTCAGCAATACTTCCAGCTGTGTTCACATGCCCTATCCCTGGCAGTGTTCCAGGCCAGGTTGGATGGGGCTCAGAGCAACGTGGTCTGGTGAAAGGTGCCTCTGCCCATGGCAGGGGTGGAACTGGATAAGCCTTAAAGTCCATTCCAACCCCAACTATTCTGTGATTTTAATATTCTAGGATGATTCTTGCAGTGCTTCCGGATGCATTTCCATTGCAGACAGTTGTGGACTTATTAACCCCCATTAGACACATTTTGCTGTAATTTATTCTAATTCAAGTCTGGAGTAAATGCAGCCACTCCCAGAAAATCCTGCATGTGTAAGCTGCTGAATGGACAGTGGAGTCTCCTGAAATTAAGCCGAATGAAAACTGAATTACTGCACAGCAAAGCAGGACCTGCAACCTCGACTACAGTGAGCTTTTCTTGACATGAAATTCTAGCCCTGGAGTGTGTGTGTGTGTGTGTGTGTGTGTGTGAGGAAGCAGGTAACCAAACTGCTGCTGCTGCAGACAGACATTGTTTCTTCCTGTGTTTGTTTAGTTATTATGGTAGTAACAACCAAAGGCATAAACTAAGAACAAAAACCATTTTTGGGGTTGATATAAAATACATATTAACACATATCATTTATTTAGGCTGGCCCCAGGTGTAGAGTGAGGACAGCAGACCAGGATGGGAAGAGGCAGGAGTAGTGTGGGCCCTCATTTTTTTGCCCATGGCTCTGGCAGAGTGTGGAAGGTGCTGTGTTGATAAGAGCTTGGTCATTTGGGATACAGATGATTAATCTGGTTGGCACTGGCCATACCCAGAAGCAACCACTGTCCAATACCTGCTTGTGCCTGGGCAGCAACAAGAATGAACAGTTCAGCTCACCAGAGGTTCTGTCCTAGTTACACATCTCCATTTCCCGCTGCAGGGATGGAAGGGTCCTCTCTGCCTCTGGCCACACATTTGAGTTCCAAAACTTAGTCCCAAATATAACCTTGTGAAGCCCAAACCTGGCTGCAAGAGAGTTCATTTGTATCATTCTACTCACACTTCACTCCTTTATGCTGGTGGAGGATCTGGCTACAGGGGTTGTCCCAGACCATTTACCACCTACCAGAATGTCCTTTGTAACCAAGAGGAATGAGCAGAAAATTTGTATATTCGTGCTTAGTTTCAGTTCACAGAATGATCTGCTCAGAGACCAGATGTGTTGTAAGCTCCTCATGCCTGGGAACACGGGCACGTGCTTGCCCTTCTCCCTGTGTAAAATCCCACCATTTCCATTTAGTGGCCTTGTATATGTGCCCTGCCCACACAGATCCTGCCACTGGTGTGCATGAACACAGAAGTCACAGGGTACAGGAAATCCAGTCTTGCATTACTGTGACAGGACAAAAATGCCACTCCATATTTTAGCTTCTGGGATAGCAGTAAATGAGAATCATTGACAGGTCATGAAGGTACCACAGCAAGAGACGTGTACATCTTCATGGAAGGGGCAGCACCCCATTTTCCTTGGGAAAGGCCATGTAAGATGAGCCCAGCATGCTGCTTCCCTCTGCACTCAAGGCTCCCAGCAGGAATTAACACAGCCCTGTGCTAACCAACCTTCCGATGGCAAATAACTGCATCCAGGTGATGGCTCTGATGGAGAAACACAGATTTGCCACCTAGAATTTTCTGTGTGGAACTGGTGATTTCAGTTTAAACTACTTGTTTGCTCCAAAGCCACCAGGCAGTTCCCTGAACTGCAAGCCTGGGTGCCTTGGCTTTTCAGGCTCCAAGCTTTGAGAGGTCTGTGGATCACTGAGGTCAGAAGCTTCCAGCCTTCCCTAAGTCTTCAAGTTGACCAGCATCTCCAGAGACTGATTTTCCCAATCTGGCTCATACTCCCCAAACAGCTGACGCCCAAGCACAGCAGTCAGTGAGAAGGGCTATCCTGGGATTCTGCTTCGAGTTTCCCAGGGGGGCTGGGGAAATACCTCCTGTCCAAGAAAAACATGACCTGCTACTGCTGCTGGAACGTTTTTTATTTCTTTGAAAAATATTAGCTCTCCAGGCCTTGTCCTGAGCTGTAGCACATACTCAGCTTAACAGGTCTAGGCAAAATAGGCAAAGGGCTGTTGAGGTGGAAAAAGGAACGTCGTTTCTAAAGTGCTGACAAGCATCTTCTTTTTTTCCCCCTGAAGTAAAAATTCAGCAGTAAATGTCTTGGAAAGAAATATTTCCTTTTTTTTTTTCCTTTATGAACTATTTTAATATTTTTCCATATGTTTCTGATCATCTCAGGGCAATGTATAGTTTTTCCAAACTCCAGAGAGGTGAAGCTCTTGGTGAGGTAGAAATCAGCTTGATCCCAAAGATTTTAATAACACCAAGGGATGCCTGCAGAGGCCAATGATCCTCAAGGGCAGACAGTGCTAATGTGTAAGGCCAGACACAAACAAGTGGCAGCAATGCCATTCACTGATAGCAGGACTAAGCTCTAGGCCATGCCAAAAGGCAAAATCAGAGGAGTATTTTACTTTGGGCTTGCCCTCAGCCTGGAGCAGCCTCACACACGGATTCCTCTTGCCCACAGACAGGGTGCTTTGAGGCAGGATGGACTTAGTGGAACCCAAGGGTTTGTTCAAAGTTTCTGAGCCCTCTCTGCCTGAGAGCACACACTCTGCCAAGGCACCAGTTCTCCTCCACAGCCCTCCCCACTGGAAGAAAAAGCCACAAAACTCACAAGGAGAGCATCGGGGGGCAGCTGATCCTGGCATGACACAGAAACCTGGGATGGAGGCAGGTTATGGTGCAATCCTCCTGCCCTTCCACACTGTCTCAGGTAGCAGAGATCTACTTAAGTCCTTGTTCCTTGTGTTCTTTTTTGGAAGCAGAGGGATGGTGGACTTCCACTGTGCCTAATGCCCTCTTTTCTTCCCCACAGGATGGTCCTCACTCCTCTGAGGGACCCACCAGCCCTGCACCCTCAGTTTTGGGTGCTGAGCTGCTGGTGTCAGCAACAGAAAAGAGGCATCAAATCACTTGGTTTAGAGAGGCAATCTGGACACCCCATTGATTTTTTCCAAACATTTCTGTGCCCCATTGGGATGAAGCCCATTAACTTCAGTGGGCTTTGGATGATTTCCTACATACACAAAAGTTGAAAAATCGTGCTTTAAAAGAAATGCTGAAGTTAAATTGGGAAATTTTAATGATTCTCTTTGTATTTTAATTTGGTGGCTGTATGCTGACAATATAATTAAAGAGATGCTATGTTAATTAATGCCAGATGACATTAGTGGGATGGCAGTAGCATCCAGTTTTGTAAAGAATAGTTCACAGTTGAACTATTCCTTTCACCCCACCTCATTTTTAGTAGAGAACTATATTCAAAAAGTCAGAGCTGAATTAAACCAAAGGTCAAACCATTCACAAATACCATGATCTTAGCATGTTATTTTCAAGCCAAATCTAATGTTATTGCAGAAAAATACATTAGCCATGTTTCCTTTAGTGCTTACATGTTTAAAAAAAGAAGGAAGGTTTGCAGGACCTCGTGCTATTCTTGTGCTTAAAGTGGGTAGTGGCCAACCAAGTTGCAACTGAAGCCAAAGGAGCAGGACCTAGACTTGTGCTTTACATAGCTGAGGGTTTGAAATGCAATTTTTGGTTTAGTGTTTGTGGATTTCTTGGGGTCCATCAGATAATTTGAAAGGGATTTGCAATGATGGGGCAATACACGTTCACATTTAGCATGAGCCCATACATGCTGTATTCATAATCTGGGTGAGTTCAGCTTTGTTAGACTTCTATCTATACATGTAAAATTACTGGAGCCCCCCAGACCACTCCAGGAAATTTGACAGGGCATAAAAGTCACCATCTCATGAGAACTATAACCTTTATTTTAATATAAACTCACAAATTCCAAACTGCACATGTAGAGATATTTATCTATGGATGCAAATATTTGTATATTTAAGTTCACTGTACACTGTTGTATAAATGTCTTGTAGATCCTGTCTTGAGTAGAGTTAGTGAGTTAAAAGTCTTGGGGAATATAATTGTATCCTGCTGTGTCAGCAGACGAAAAATTGCAAGCACATTTGTACTGTTCTAAATAGAACTTAAAATGAAAAATCTTCTGTAGGTGATCTCAACAAGTAAGCAGCAGAAGGAAGTTGGCAGGACTTTCTTAAAAGTCTTAATTTTCCTGGGGGGAGAAGAGGAAGAGGTAGAACCTGAAGGCTGGCAGATCCCAAGTGACCTCTGGTTAAACCCAGAGAAGCATCACTGCGTGGCCAGGACTGAATCCATGCTGGTGCCTGTCTGGCAGTGTAGGTTTCACTACAACCCTTGGCCTATCTAAAAAAATATCCCTTTACTAATATTCCTAATTCACAGCAGGCGAACCTGAAGTTGCACAAAACTCACTTATGTTTCTGTGCTAACATTACACTGGCTTTGCATCTGCTTTGCATAGAGTTCAATGCCAGGAAAAGCCACAGGGAAATTAACTCTTGTCCCAGCTTGTCTGATGCTCCCTGTTAATAGGACGAGCTTACTATTCATCCCCAGACTGGAGCTGAATTTTACATGTCCTGCCCCCCCCAGCCTGCAACTCCTGAAAGGTGAGAAATGCTCCTATATTCTCAAAGCGTAAATGTCACTGAATTTATTGTATCATGTTTAGGAATGGGCAAATCTGAGTACTGTAAATGTGGGATTATACTTGGCCTGGTGCCTGATATCATAAGGGAGGCATCTTGTTGGAGTAAGGAGCTATGACTGGTGTAGCCCTCAATGTTCCATATCCACGGAGGATCCAGAAGACAAGGACTGGAATATTTTATTGCCATTGTGAAGAAACCTTTGAATTGAAAATATGCTTTAACTTAACGGAAGTATTTAGCTGCAGGACACTGAAGTGTTCTGGGATCTGAGTGTGTGCCTCGTCTCTTTGCACGTGTTCAGAATTCTCTGTGCAAATTACACTGAAGAAGCAATCACTGAAATTAAGATGGCAACTCATAGAAAAAAATTTCCACAGAATCTAGGAGGTTTTCCATCCCTTGTGCTATCATCAGCTTTCATATCAGTGGAGTGAATGGGCTGCACTTAATGTTCTTGATCAGCTCATTTATTTGATCTTGTTTCCAAACCACTCCACACATAAGCATGAGAAGATATTTCTGAATTAAATGCAAATACAGCAAAAAGCAATTTCATAATAGACATTTATAAACAAAATCTGTGCACAAAAATGCAGCTTTGCATTCTGCTTTTTCCATAATCCTAACAATTAATTTTCCCTCCAAAAGGATTGTTTGCACATTTCTCTGAGATCCTATGGAGATAGGACAGCACAAGCTGTCATGAGGACCTGAAGTTTTCATGGAGAAGGTTGTACCAACAGCAGCTGCTCTCCGGATACTCTTCTGATCCCAGCTGTGGCTGTGTGGGTTCAGGGTTTCCCACATCCCAAGCATGTGGTTTTACCACCAGGCTACTTGTTCTTTGAAAGCAAGTCTGACTTTTGGGTTTTACATCTGCTCATGTGAGGCAGCCTAATTAATAACCCTGATTTGCGAGATGATCTCACGTTACTCTGTCACATGGATTTTTGTGAGGGTTTTTTTTCTTATTGTGGCTGTTGGGAAACAACCTAATAACCTTTAACAGAAAAATTACTAGGTTACTGACACCTAAATTTGTGGGAGAGGTGAAATGAGGATCATGAAGAGTTTCCTTTCCCTGAAAGTGTCCAAGGCCAGGCTGGATGAGGCTTTGAGCACCCTGGGATAGTGGAAGATGTCCTGGCCCACGACAGGGGGTGGGACTGGGTGTTCTTTAAGGTCCCTTCCAACTCAGGCCATTCTGTAATTGTGTATTTTAGTTACAGGGAGTTACAGTTTTAGCCCTTTAATAAGAAATCATGGTTTACTATGCATCTGTTAACTTGTTTAAAAACCCCAAACGCTGTGTTTATTAACTTTTATTCAGAGCTAATAATCAAACCTTTCATTTTATTTTGAAAGCTGACCAACTTTATTTGGTTTATAAGTGTCGCAGCAGTTCCACAAAGCCTCTGCTGACATTTCCATGATGGATAAAATCGCTCTTTATGTGTAACCAGGCACTGCCTGTCTGGGCAGCCCACGTCCCCTCAGGACAAGCCTGTCCCAAGCCTTACGATGGCTCTCGTGCCTCTTCCCCTCCAGGGTCCCCATGGGCAGTGAGGGAAGAGGGAAACAGTGAGGAAATGCTGGAATTGTACACATTTCCCTTCATCACCCTCGAGCGTGCATTTCCCGGATGGACTCTTCCAAATGCCTCCTTCAAGCCTCTCCCCGGTCCCAAACCCACATCCTCTGGCCCCAGGGAATCCCACAATGGGTCAGGCTGGACGGGACCTCAGTGGGGCACCTGGTGCCACCTCCCTGCTCCAGCAGGGCCATCCCAGAGCACAGGGCACAGGATTGTGTCCAGATGGCTGTGGAATATCCTCAGTGAAGGAAATTTCCAGCCTCTCTGGGCAATCTGTGGAAGTCGTTTTTCCTCGTGCCCAGGTGGAACTTCCTGGGATCAGTCCCTGCCCGTTCCTTTGGTGCCCTTTGCTGGCCTCCCCGGAGCAGAGCCTGGGGCCCTCCCTGCACACAGGGACACCAGGGTACGCAGGGACACCCTCTCGACGCCGAACAGCCCCAGCTCCCTCAGCCTTTCCAGTCCCTAGATCATCTCTTCAGCATCCGTTCCAGGAGCTCCACGTCTCCCTCCTCCTGAGGATCCCAGGGCCGGACACGGGAGTGGCCGGATGCGGTCTCGAACCCGCGGCCCCGCACTCGGCAGCGGGAGGGAGGTGCCGGCGCTGCCGCAAGAGGCGCTGGAGCGCCGAGTGCATCGATCGCGGCCGTCCATCCGTGCATCGGTGCTCGGCTCCCTGGGCAGCGCCCGCCCAGCCCTGCCCGTCCCCCGCCATTTCGCACCGGGACGGGAAGGGAAGGGAAGGGACGCGGAGCGGGAAGGGAAGGAAAAGGAGAGGAAAGGAAGGAACGCGACGCGGGCACGGCGGGTGCCGGGAGCTCCCGTGGCACGGCCAGTCAGGTACCGCCTATCCCTACCCCGCCGAGCCGGGGCGACCCTCTTCCTTCCTTCCTTCCCCGCTTTGCCTTCGAGGTGGGAAGTGCAGACGGCGCCCCTTTCCTCCCCCGTCGCCGTTCCCCCTCCCGTCCCCCTTTCCCTCTCCTGTCCCGCACCCCCGCTGCTCTCGCCGGCATCCCCCGGAGCCGCATTCCCGGTCCTTCCCGGCGGGAGGGGACAGGTGGCCAACGCCCTGCGGGACCCGACGGCTGCCGAGACATCCCCCACCCTTCCCTGAGCCCTCATGGATTTAATTTTGTTTTCCCCCCACCTCTTCTCCCAAATCCTTAAACCCGGAAAGTTGGGGCGGTGCGGGCGCGGCGCTGGCGGGGGCAGAGGGAGCCGGGGCGGGGCGGGCGATGCCCCGGAGCCGCGGGGGTCCCGCCGCCACGGGTCGCCCGGCAATTAAAAATTAATAAAACCCACCCTAAACTGTGTAGGGGAAACCGCCGGGGGGGGCCGTGCTCGCCTTGTCTCCGGTCCGGGCACGGGAGGCGCGTTCCCGGCTGTGAGCTTCATCCCGAGGGGAGCTGGGACGCTCCGGGAAACCCGGGCGGGCACCGGGAGGAAGCAGCGGGGAACTAAATCCCTGCACGGATTAATTCCCTGCACGAAATACTCTTTTGGCCTTTCCCGGAATTCAGTCCCTGTTTAATTTATATAGTGTAATTTTTTATTTTTTTTTTTTTAATTCGTGTTCTTTTAATCTCTGTGTGACCGCTGCCTGTCGGCCGAGTGCCCGCTGTACATTCCCTGTGTGTGTAATATTTGAGGAACAACATTCCCTCATCCCTTTTTGTCTTGTCTTGCAGGGAGGGAGCTGCTTCCCGGTAATAGTAGAGGATCCTGACGCTGAATGAGAAGGCACCGGCAGCATCCTCGTTACTGGGAGCCCAGCTCTGCTTAATGTTGGTTTCTTTGTCATCAGGTCTGCTAAAAAATGACAGAGTATAAACTTGTGGTGGTTGGAGCTGGTGGTGTAGGCAAGAGCGCCTTGACAATACAGCTAATCCAGAATCACTTTGTGGATGAATATGACCCCACAATAGAGGTAAATACTTTCATCTCATACTTTTTGTGAGGGGAGATTATCTGTTAATAATGGTGCTTGTTTGCTTTTGGACACTTACCACAAGGCCAGGGCTTTATAGTAAAGAGCTCAGAGATAATGGTCTGCATTGGAGACAGAATTGCTGTGCTTCTTCATCTGGCTGTGGAACAACAGCTGCAATAAAAAATTACCCGGTTTGATCAATTAAAAGCGTGGTGTTAAATTGCCATGTATCCTTGGGCAGTTTGGATGTGTGTGTTCAGGATCTCTATGACAAAGTATTTGCAAACTCATTTGAAAACGATTGGTGAAACTCTTCATAGCTTTGTGCAACCTCTTAAATGGGACATTTTACCTTTGATAAGAAGGAAAATTAGTGGTTGTGAAATGTGTTGTGCCAGTCTTTCTCAGCTCCTGTTGCTGGGATCTGTTTCACACAGGGAGAAATGCGTCCTAAAATGTTACAGCGAATTAAGCAAAAATTGGAGCCTGTTTTAGTTTTTCTTTGTTTAAACACACCAGTGTGTGTTTCCCTATCTAGAGAAAATAAGATAGCTTCTGGAATGGGTTCTTTGAAATACATGGCTCAGTACCTCAAAGTCTGAAATGGTATTTAAGCTTTAAAAGTTGTGCTGTTTTAAAGGTTTTTAATGGGCAGGCAAGCTCTGCCTTTTAAATACAAGAAAAATACCTGTGTTGTCTGAAATCTCCTGTGGATCGTTGCATTTAACAACCTCCAACTCTATAAAAGGAGAAATGACACCATAACTTACCCCAGGTTTTTATGTTCCCAGTACTGAAGCTCTGCATCTCATGACTTCATTTTATATTTATCCAGCCAGGCTCACGTGAAGGAATCACAAGTGTTTAAATCTGAGCTTAAAATGGAGACTTGGGGAGTGTGTAGGTAGTGATTTTCAGGGAGACACGAGCAAGAGGAGCCAGTGCCCTGTGGTGGCATAGATTTAGTGAGGGCCTGAGCCCAAACAGAGGTGTGTTGACTTGAGGTTGTTTCGTGTGCCTGTGCGTCGTCTTGTCTGTCTCTTGCATGGCCAAGTAACATCTTGCTTGCAGAAGGTTTTGTGACTAGACCTGTGCAGAAAACTCTGTTGGACTTAACACCAGCACAGCAGCTCTTTCAATTATTAAGATATGAAGTCTTACTACAGCAACCCCAAATACTCTCTAAAATCACACAAAACTTACTGAGAGGAGCAAGCCAAATGGGAATTTACTTTTTTCCTGCAAAAGGACCTTTGAAGGCTGTTGGTTTTTGATGCTTGTTCATAATTACCTGGGTTTCTCTTAGGTTAGAGGTGTGTTTAAGCACTGCAGAAAGTGCTGTGCAGGTTCCATCTTATAAGTCATCACTGTGTAAACAATTGAGGAACACAGGAACTTAAATGCCAATATTCCTGGAGCACTTTGACAGATTTTGCTATTTAAACAGCTGAGTGATATGAAGGACATTAAATATGTTTTTAATGTAAAATAGAAATACAGTTCCTCATGTAATGAATCTGAAGATCCCAGAACTGTGTCTTTTATTCATGGAATCATGGACTGGTTTGTGTTGGAGGGGACCTTAAAGATCATCTTGTCCCATGGGTAGGGACACCTTCCACTAGACTAAGGTGCTCCAAGCCCTGTCCAGCCTGGCCTTGGCTGTTTCCAGGGATGGAGCAGCCACAAATTCAGTGCTGTGGTCCAGAATCTGTGTGTTCTTCTTTAAAAATGACACCAAATTAACTGGTTATTTAGCAACCTAATGGCTTTTGCCAGCATTCACAGCTTGTCACATGCAGCAGCATTCGTTTGTGCTCCTTTTACAAGTTGTTGTCTACTAGATCCTGTTCTTATCTTGTGAATTCTGAGACCTCGGGGATGGAAACTGTATCTTCCTCCTCCTGGTAACTGGCATTGTGTGTGCTCACATGTGGGCAAGCATTAATTCAGTGCCAACAAGGGCAGGCTGTGATTTGGAGTGGCAAACAAAAGTAAAAATTTGGTTTAAATGCTCCAGTTCATGCTTGGGCAGAATCCCATTTGGCTGAGAAGGGTTGGTGATGGTGTTTCCTGTGTAGGTGCAGTTGTGATTATTCTGATCAAAGAACAATATCTGTGGAATGGGTTTTAGGCAGTATGAGGAGATAAGGCTAAAATTGCCCTGACTGGTAAATAATTAGGATAGTTCAGTAGTGTCACTACTGTTGTTTGCCTCTTACTACTGTTTCTTTCATTGCCACACAGCAGAATACTCCTTTTCCCCGCAGATAATCAAGCTAAATAATTGGATTAAGATAGAGAAGATAGTGCAGTGTTTGTTGTCCATATATATTTCATAATTGCAGTTACTGAATAATTCTAAATATTTCCTGATTAACAGAATGAAACTCCACACTTCTAAAATTCTCATGTCGTGAGGACATGATATGGTGCAGCAGAGGAAAACACACGCTAATTACTTAATCACAGGTGCCTTTACAGTGTTAATTTTGCTGCTGTTTTTTGGTGGAATAAATCTAATGTTTCAACAAATAACCTGGTTGGAAAACGTCGTTTCAGGGCCTGCTTGAGTGGTTTATTACTTAAATCTGAGCACAGCAGATGGCAGGGCAGGGAGAGGACTGAAAATGAGTGTTTGGGCGGCTGCAGTTGTTCAGATATCGATGCTTTATGTGTGTTTCACAGTCCAGTGCTTTATTTGAAGGAGATGTCCGAGCAAGGATTTATAGCCAAGTAATCTTAAGTGTTTTATTTTAAATTAAATGGGCAGCAACCACTGTAAATTTGGCCTGAGCAGTTGGGGGCAGTGCCCTCTACCGGCCGAGGTTGAGTAAATCTTACTTGTGCTCACTTTAAATTTAATTTTTTAGCTTTTTTTTACGCCTTCAGGACATTTCAGCTCTAAATATGCGTTGTCTTTTAAACATCCCAGAGAAAGAGCAGCTCTTGTAGCTGCTTGTCAGAGGTTTTGAAATTGGATTAGCCAAATCCCTCATCTGATTTAGGAATACTGATATTTAAGTCCGTGTTCTTAAATGACCTGTGCCCTCATGAAACAAGCACCAATATTTAGTAATAGCTTAGTCTCAGGAGCTGTGATATTTTAGCATTAAATCTCGGGTATAATGGAGTTTTGTGCAGTAATAATTACTTGCCTAGATGAGATTTATTAAGCACTGGGGTTTTTTTTTAGCTAAATTCCATATGTAGTGTAAAGCTGAGATTTCATATCACATATTCTTATCAGTGCTTGTGAGCAGATGGAATTATTACTCCTTTAACATAATTCTTGCTGGTTTGTATGGCTTGTGAAAGGCCAATAAAAGCAGGCAATCAATGAAATTTTTAAAAGTTCCATACTGTACACTGTGGAAAAACTGGAATTTCACATTTGAAGCTGGGTAGGAATCAGGAATGAATGTTCTAGTTTGTGTTATTTCTAGTTTGCATTTTGTTTTTAATTAATAGTGTCAAATGTGATTTCAGGTTTGATGTTTTGCAAGGGGGAGGGTAAAAAAGGCCAAAAATCAAAATATTTATTATTTCACTTGTCTGGAAATCATAAGGTTCAGTTTTCTCTCAGACATCTTTCTTTTCCTTCTGCCTCAAATCCCCTGTCTAGGTAGTCAAAAAGATTTTCTCCCCTGAAGTGGCAAAGCAACTTAGCACCTCAAAATAGTAATTTTTGTATCTGTGCTGTGCTTTATGCTGGTGCATCTTTGCTGCTACTGCTAAAATGGTAGGCAGTTCTTAAAAGCGATTTTCTTTTCTCTTAAGAGTTATTTTCGTTGATGAAAATTACTTAAAGCTTTTGTTTAGAGCTCAGTGGAGGGGAATTTCTTTCCCTTTGAAGTCCTTAAGATGGAAAGGAATAGTACAGGCTTTTCAAGAACTGCTTTTCATATTTTTGAACTAGCAGTCAAATTGCAAAGAAGAGAAAATGCAAGCTTTGTAAATATGTCTGGTAAAATGATAGAAGTTCTGCCAGCACTGTGATAAAGGTATCCTAGGACATGGGGAATCTGCTATTGAATAGAAGTGTTGGAATGAAGATGCATCCTTAGGTTTGAGGGGGGTTTGTAATTTTTTTCCCCTTTAAGCAGCAAGATAGAATATTAACTTTATTTTAAAACACATTGGAGCTTGTGTGTTTCTCAGCTGTATCAATATTTAAACATGGCTTATAAGTTTCTAACGTAACTTACCCACTTCTTACCTGAACACTGAATTTTCACTTCTGTGAAATAAATAGTCCCAAAATCATGTTGGAGACAAACTTTTATCTTTAAGGTAAACAGTAAGTATTGTTTTACCTGATATCGTGAGCCTGGATGACATTTAACAGTAAATATGACATTACAGAGTTGGTTTATTTTAAAATACTGTTTTTTTACAATTATCTCCTGCTTGTTTCTTAGCATGAGTAACAGGAAAGAAGAGAGTCTTTTGTAAAATTACAAATGGACAGAAAGGGCCTAAGAGTAGGTGTGCTGTGCCCAAAAATGGGTATAAAGGAAGAAAGGTTGTTCTGAATTCGCCTTGCAGCTGGCTAGAGTTGCAATTTTAATTCTTTAATTCCCTTCCCAGTAGTTTAGGTTCACTCCTGTGTAGTGTCAGAGCAGCAGCAGTGTTGTGTTAATCTCTGACTAAGGAAGCTGAAAGGTGATAAGCAGGAGCCTGTGTTCTTACCTGTTATTTGTTACAAGAGCTGCTTACTGGGAATAATTCGTGGTGCTGGTTGATGACACCTTGTCCAAGCTCATTGCCATGGCTTTATTTCAGACACAGGGGTGTTTATAGAAGTTATTGGGCTTGTAATGCTCACCTTCTTACTGCTAAAGCTGTGTACTCACAGGGGCCTGGCATGAAGCAGGGATGTAATAAAATCTAGCTGGTGGGACTTTGTACAGATTTTAGCCACTTGAGTCAGTGACCTGAAAGCTTTGATTTGATAGCATTGAAATAATTTGTTCTGACATCTCTGTGAACCAGCCCACCAGGGTTTTCATATGGCTCTGTTAGTCTGTCCTGGCTGAAAAGCTTGAATTTCAAATATATCAGCTCAACTTTGATAACTTAATAACAGATACCATTATATACACCTGCTCAGGCATACAAACAGATTTCCTGTCTCAAACACTGAAGGCTTTTAATTCTTCCTTTCAAAGGTTTTGGGAGTTGTCTTACTTGTGTGTTCTTTCTGGTTTATTATTTTGTGCACTCTTGTAGCTTAGAATGAGGGACAAATTGTAGTTTAAAAAACAAAATTAGTAGATTGAGCAAGCTTAAGCACAGTCAGACCTTTTCAGTCACTCTTATTGCTGGTAAATAATATGATTATCTCCTAATCTTCTAATTCTATGTGAATTAGGTTAATTCACTGATGTTCAGAACTTTACCTGTTTGTGGTTAACCAAGGTGTATTTTTTTTTCCCTAGGATTCCTACAGGAAGCAAGTAGTAATTGATGGAGAAACCTGTCTCTTGGATATTCTTGATACAGCAGGTCAAGAAGAATACAGTGCAATGAGGGACCAATATATGAGAACAGGGGAAGGCTTCCTGTGTGTGTTTGCCATAAACAATACAAAGTCTTTTGAAGATATTCACCATTATAGGTGTGTATATGAAGAGATAATTCACCAGCTCTTGTATTAGGTGGGCAGGGGGCTTGTTCTTCATCTGAATAATACAGTGATCTCTCATGAAATAGGGAAAATCTGAAAATTAACAATATTGCAACTTACTTGTGCATCTGTTATCTGGAATTTTGGGTAATCTGAAAATGTGCCTGGCTCATAAGTGAGGTGTAAATTATTGTTACTTAGTATTCTGAGTCAAGACTTACCCAGAGATAAATTCTGTCCATTCCATTGATAAAATTGTTTGCTAAGATGGAAAAACTGAAGCTGTTGTAATTGTACAGACAATAATGTCAATTCCTGGTTTTGTTTGGGGCTGGAGGGGGAAATACTTGGGGAATTTTGTGAGAAGAATAACCTGTGTGAGCCCTGATGCCTGAGAAGCACCAGCAAACCAGAGCTCCAAAATGACAGTAAAAACCAGCCTGTTACTAAGTTCTTCATATGATCTTCTTTTAAATAATTAGTTAAGAATTCCAACTCATGCTTTCTTTGTCAACTACACTAATTAAGAAGTAGGAGCATTCTCTGGTGATTACCATGGCAGATCATTTATAATGATCTTACTGTAAGGTACTCAAGTACCTTACTGTTACCCTAAATTCTCCCTGGGTGTTCTATTAGAAGCCAGTGCAATTCCCACCAAGGATCACTGAGTTCATCAGCATCAGCCCAAGGTTAGTCCCAAACATGTGTTAATCTATCCACAGTAAGGTAATAATAATAATAGTTTCACAAGTGGGTTTCCTGTGGCTTTAGAGGAGGAAGGGAAAAAGGCAAGAAAGATGTTGGTGTAAGGGGAAGAGGGAGCATAGAGGTTTTCATGAAGAATTTTTTTTTTTTTTAAAGAGAGTTGCAGATTTGCATAAGAAGACCTTCACAGTTTATTTCAAGGAGTGTTTGGGAATTGACTGTTGGAATTTCTTCTGTGCATTGACAGACTTATGGGTGACCTTCCAGACTTGAAGCTGAATGATCAGAAAGAACTAGAAACAGTGTTTGTGTTAATTAAGGAACACACTGCTAGATTATTTGGGAAGGCAAAAATAATGAAATTAATGATTTTTATTCAAGATTCTTCACAAGTACATCTATCATCTTTCAAGATGCTTTCTAACTAGTGCTTGAAAGGACTCTTAGCAAATGTCTCTCTGTAGAAAGCCAAACCAGTGGTCTTTCAAAGTTTTAAACCCCCTAAGTGCAGTTTTTTTAAATGCTATCTTTAATTAAAGAACAAAATAAAATCACAACCTCCCCCCAAAACCAAACCAAAATCAAGACAGCAGACCTAGAGCTTTTGGCAGTGTTTTGGCAAATAAATTGAGTATTATGAGTGTTGAATATGAGAGGTAAGTTGTAAGATTAATACCAGATCTTGTTATGCTTATTCTGGTATTAGCTGCTAAAAACTTTAAAAATTTGATGGTGACAGAATTGGTCAATTTATTTTTTAGTGGCTTCCAATAGTGCATGTGCAGTAGGTTAACATAAAAAATGATGTTTGCCTCTGTTAATGTTTTAAGTGTGTTAAAATCTACCATATAAATTATTAATACTTGTTAAATGTAATCTTTTGTTTTCCTTTGTTTTTAGGGAACAAATAAAGAGAGTTAAAGACTCAGAAGATGTCCCAATGGTGCTAGTAGGAAACAAATGTGATTTGCCTTCCAGAACAGTAGACACAAAGCAAGCTCAGGATTTAGCAAGAAGTTATGGAATTCCTTTCATTGAAACATCAGCAAAGACAAGACAGGTAAAGCTCAAAAATTCCCAGTTGCAAAGGCAGAGCTCTCACCTGAATTACCATAATGTTAATTATTCCAGGCATTGACATTTGCTTGGTCATATCAATGAATGCATTTCTGCAGATTGGAAATCCTTGGGGTGTTTCTTCTTTCTGTCAACTTGCTTATAATTGGTAATTGTTTATTGATGAGTGATTGATTGGCTTCAAGTGGGCAGACTCAGGGTGAGACCTGGCCTGCTGTTGCTCTCCTCTGTCAGGTGGTTGCAACATTCTTAGCCTTGTGAGAGGTTTTAATAGAATAAAAGCACTTCTGCTGAGAGGTGAAATGCTTTTTTTTCCCTCAGCAAGAGGGTTAAACAGACAAACAGGTAATTAGTTTATTCTGGTTTAAGTGTTTTCATTAATAACAAAGGAATTTTTCCTTGAGGCGTTGATTCTCTAATTAGGGGGACATGCTTGATACATCTAAGCAATTGACCTTAAGGCTATTTCTGATATTCCTGAATTAGTTGTTTGTGTAAAATGATACTTTTCCTAAGACTTCAGAGCTCACTGGTCATTTCAGTACCTCTCTTGGGCTGTGTGAGGACACCAGTACCAGAGTACCACATCTGAGCTTTGAGGAGAAGAGAAACACTATGGATAGAGGTGGGACTGGTTCAGTACTCCTGGAAGAAAGCAATCTTGAAAAGTGCTGGTTGGTGGTTTCTCTTTCAAGAGCAAAGATTCTGCTGTCAGTTCAAATTAGATCAGGCCTGAGTGGCTCCTACTCTGCATGATTAGAAGTGTTATGTGCAGGTTGTGAATCAGGAATTCAGGAGGTAAATAAGGGCAGAATGCTGCAGTCTGAGTTACTGCACAGAATTTCTGTAGAGATCCAGCTGCATCACTTGGCAGAATTTCCTCATAGCTTGTAAGGCATTTTTGGATCTGAGAAATGAATATTTTATTAGTGGATGTTTCCTCCACCCACCCACATTTTTGACAAGTTGAAACCTGGGCTAATTAGTAAAACTTCAGAAAGCAATGCTAACTTCTGGCAACAAAAGAAAGTCTGTTAGGTAAGATTAAAAAAACCAAAGCAGAATTACCAAACTTGAATGACAGAGAATAAATTAGGCCACAGGAGCGTGCTGAAGAAGGGGGCATACAAGTGGATTAAATAATGACAGTGGCTTTGTTTGGAAGGTGCTGTATTAGTGTCTGTTATGGAGCTAGGAGGGTGAAAAAATAACTCTGAAATTACATTTAAGGTTTGAAAGAATAGAAATGCTGCACCAGCATCTAGATTTTACTTTGTTCAGTCTGTCTTATACATCTTCAGGCTTTGTTGGGGAAATACTCCTTTTGCATAGCCACTTCTATTAAAAGGGATATTTTAAAATAAAGATGCCCAGTAGACTGTTTAGAACCTGTTGGATTCATAAAGTTGGCACCACTAGGGATGGCTGCTGATTCTTTCCCAGTGCTGTTCACAGCATGTTGTGCTATGAAATTCCTTCATAGGATGCCATGTAAATAAAACATTTTTGAGAAGAACAAAGGGCATTGGAGAAAGAACTGGAATTTAGTTATAGCAAGAGGATCTAAATATTAGTGTATGTTATTGTATATACATGTGTGTGTATGTGCATAGAATGATTTTTCAGTCACACTATCATATATATAAACATATATATACACACACCTTCTTCAAAAGTAATTTTAAATTAGGGGGGGTCAAACCATTTTGTGAGCTGCATATGGCCCATAGGCTATAGTTATATTCACTCTTTGTCTGAAAGTCAATATATAAATAAAACTCTGGCCCTCTCTGTCCTCATGGAGAACTTTCCAAGTGTGAGCAGATGCAGGTGGTGGTCTTCTGGAGTCTGTGGAAAGTCTGCCAGGAATCTTTTGAAGTAGGAACCTTCTTTTCCATTCCTGTCCTCACCTTCCATCACATGGGAACATCATCACTAATGCCCTGCTCAAAGGCACCATTTTCCTGCCTCTGCCCTTTCCTGTGCCCAGTTCTGCTGGAGCTCAGAGGGAATTAGAAATGTTTCTGCAGAAGGAAACTGGGAAGGTGGAAATGGGAGGGTGTTGTCAGAACAGACCTTTTTGATTGCCAAGACACTTTTTCAAAAGGATGTTATTGGATGCTCATGGAGGATGATGTCTCAGTTCAACTAAGTTTTTAAGATTTTCATAAAGTCATAGGCAAGGACAGAAAAGAGTAGAATATTGAAATGAAGTACAGAAATAAGTTGTTCTGGAAGTTAGTGTGTTTGGGGTCTGACTGAGAATAAAGATGCAAACTTCAACTCACAGCAAGGAGATTGTGTTTTAAGCCAAATCCCTCTGAATTTTCAAACAAATCATTGAATTCATCAGTGAAACCTTGCCTTAGTGGGCCCTACAACTTGTGTATAAGGCTACAGATTATTAAAATTTTCAATTAGACTACTGACTGAAATCAATATAATGTAGTTTATGAAAAATAGTGATAGTCCTGTTTCTGAATGTAAGCAAGTGGCAGTCCTGGTGGTTTTGTAAGGCCATGAGCATTTACTCATCCTTTCACAGTCCTTATGGAGAAGGGGGATGAATAGCTTAGGTTTATTTTGATTGCTGATTTTGCTTTTCTCTGTTTGACATAAGCTTTATATTCAGGTTCTTCCCTGTGTACATGAGCATGTAGCTCCCAATGTTATCAGTAATATGGATGAGAGACAAACTTGATTTATCCCCACCAAAGCTGCCATCCCCCACCATTCTTCATTGGGCTTCCCCTTGCCTGGGAGTTACACAGGGCAAAGCCCCAGTGTGGTTTGACTGTAGGGCTTTGTTTCCCTTGGAACATTTCTGCTTTCCTGCTGCTGTTGGAGTCACAGGAAAAGCAGATGAATGAGCATTATTGCAAGCATAGTAAAGGATTTCCCAGAGTTTGAGGTCTCATTATTTAGAAAATCAGGAGAATGCTGTTAAAAAGGCATTTTAGTTATTTCAGCTGTCTAATGTGCAGTGGGTTAGACCCCAGCCTTGTGATCAGACTAAGCTGAGAACGTGTACCTGGTCTGGTGAAGTAACTGGAGCAGTATTTACAGAAATTCATTCCTACATCTCAGTTAAAATTCATGGCTAACTGATAACTTAGTTTGCTTGAACCATTTTTTAGGGGTTTGTCATATCTGTTTCATGATATTGTATCACTCCAAGCAATTTTTAATCCAGTTCTTGTGTACAGGTTTCATCTTAAAGCTTTGTTTTCAGTGAGTTTTAACTTGGTCAGACTTTGTACATTATGGGTTGAGTTTTTTCATGTCACTTGTCTGTTGTAAGGTAGAACTTTCCTGGAAAACCTTAGTCCTCTCCTAAGGACAAAGGGAAGAAAGTTTTGGTTGCTTTCAGAAGATCAGCTGTGATCAGGTGTTTAAGGATGGGCACAGAACAATTTTGAGTTGTCAGGACTAACTTTCATTAGGTTCCTTTAAGCACTACAGAAGTGGAACTTGTGAGAATTCCTGTTTGGGATACTTTGGTCTGTGTTTGAAACAGCCTTTCTTTGCACATGGTCGTATTTTAAATGAAGTGTTTGGCTGTCATTCAGGAGGCAAAAGCACCTCAAAAACATTGTCTCAAGGTCCTGGGCTCCTCAGGCTGTTTAGATTTTGAAATTTTTAATAACTGCCAAAGGATATTTTTGCTTCCAGCTCTGACAGCTAAAAGAACTGGTTAGTCCCATTTTATATATATATATGGTCATTGCTTATTGAAGGGGAAAAAATACTAGAGTCTTAAATTGGTATTAAGATGACTTAAGTTTGTAGGATTGATATCTAGCTCTTTAAAATGTCACCTTGTGCTAATGATATAAGGAAATATGTGTCTGTACAGATTTTTCTTTCAGAATAAGCTCTTTCAGCAGGGTTCATAAGTCTATTCTTGGTGGTGGCAGTAATAGCAATTTCTTTTCTCAATCTGTGTCTCTCCATCCCTCTGCATTGCTAAAGCAAATTACAGCTCCTACTGGTGATGGGAAAGTCAGCAATAAATGTTGACTCAACAATTGCTACCTAATTTTTCATATGAAAACTCCATAATCAAATTATATCTTTCTACTGCAAAACAATAGATTTGCAAAAATGTTGATTCTTATACAGCCTGTGCTTTGGCACATAGCAGGTGATCAATGTTTGCTGTTTCCACTTCAGAAAGAAACTTCCATTCCTTCCAGAAAAACATGGAAGTATGAGCTTTACTTGGATTTTGCCTGTTTTAGTGGCTTTCTTTACATTTTGCAACCTGTCAGACCTGGAATGTAAGACTTGTCCATACTTTACTACATCCTAAGATGGCACATTATGTATATACAGGGAAATACAATCCAAGAAATAAATCTAATTCATTTAATCTTCAAATTGAAGAGGCTGTAGTTCAGAAGAACCCTCAGATAAGCAGCAATGTGTTAAAAATAAGTGCTCAGTGTGATGACCTGTGGCACAGGTCATGCAAAATGACCCAGTAATTGTGGCAGTAAATGCTGGCTGGCTTTATTCAGTGCATAATACCAAGATGAAATGGAGAGAGAAAATTTATGGAAAATCTGCCAAATAAAAGCCCAGACTGTCTATTGGTAGTAATAAAGGTTTGGGGCTTAAGTGGTTGTGCTGCTTAGCATAATCATCAGTGTGTTCTGGTTTTATTTTCAAATGATGAGTTTGTATTAAATTAACAGCCCTGTTGATCTGATTGAGGAGACAAGTACTGAGATTGATAGAAAGGCAGAGGAGGGATTTGCTCTCCCTTTCAAAAGCTGCAGTGAAACACTTTTCATCTTGTTCTAATAAGAACATCCTCACAGATTGATCTAAATCCTTTAAATTTATGCACAGGTACACTAATCTTGAAATATAACTTAGAGCTGGTGCTGTATCTCTTTATATTGTATTTGGTTGAACATGTTTTCAGTCTCTGTACATTTATTTATCTTTTTTAATGCTTGCAGTATCATATCCAAGTGGCCTAAATGCACAGCTGCAGAAGAGTAAGGTGTGAGACCAGAGAAGTAAAACGTGTAGCTCTGTGTCATCCCTGGAACACAGGGATGAGCATTTCTGCAGCAGATTAAAATCTGAGCAACAAAACTTCACAGATTGTTTGTGTTTAGTTGTTGTTATGGGACCCTCGTGGTTGCTAAGTCTGGCCCAGAGGAGCAGATCAGGTGTGTCTTGTTGATGTAACAAAGTTGTTAAAGACTATAGTAATGGACATTTGCTGCCATGGCTCAGATATACCACTTTTCCTAAATTTAATAGCACAGTGCTTGCTTTGGAAAGTTAGTAGTTTTAAAAACAACACTGCCCTAAACTTAGTATTCTTAGAAAATTTTATTTCTTTATGACCACTTAGGAAATCACCTGGAGGGACTTTTTTAATATTTTGTCTGCTTGGTCCATGGATTTTTGCGAAGTTCCCCTTCTTACCTAAAGAACAGAATATAAAGGAGCTTGCTTTTCTTTGCCCAAACACTAACATGTTCTCACTTTGGCTCAAAACTGCAAGTGGGTGGTTTAACTGTGTGTTCATAAGTACCCCCGAGTTGACAGTCTGATAAGGTTTTGTGCCTCCTGCATATATCCATGCCCACAGAAATGTGGGAATAGATTCAGTAACACAAGCAGTATCATTTTCAGCAATGGAAGAAAGTAAGTCTTAACTCTTTTTTTAGGCCTAGTGTTACCATGCACAGAAGAAAAGCAGGGCTTGAAGTGTAGATATTCGCTATAATTGGTAATCAATAAATGTTGAATTAAGTATTTATCGAGCAGCAAATGAGCAAGCCCAGCATTTTAAATACATAAATGAAGCTCCATGTACTTCTCTCAAGTAAAGCTCATAGTTTCAGTGGTTTTGTTACGGTTTTTCCCCTTCCAAGGGTGTCCCAGTTTGTCTCTATCATTAACAAAGTGATTTTTTAAGGAGTTGTGTTTTACAATGCAGAGAGTGGAGGATGCTTTTTATACATTGGTGCGAGAGATCCGACAGTACAGAGTGAAAAAAATCAGCAAAGAAGAAAAGACTCCAGGGTGCGTGAAAATTAAAAAATGCCTTGTAATGTAACAGGGTAAGTTTGTAATGTACCAGGATAAGTGTTGCAAATCACTTGCCAAATAAAACTGATTGAGGGTGTCTTGCCAATCAGACTTTCTGTGGCTAATCAATGACATAATTTCAGATATAAAACCAATCACGTTTCAGTGTCCTGAATATGGATTTGCTTTGTTTCGTGGGGTTTTGATAAATGGATTAACAAGAAGTCTTTACTGCATATTGAATTCTCCAGCTGGGAAATGGAGGCAGAGTTCTGAGTGGGAAGAAGTTAGGAGGAAGGAGTTTAATTAGGAATATATTGCAGATGCTGTTGAAGTGAATATTGGTTGAAGTTCAGGCTGATGAACTGAGGGAAGAAGATTACAACACTTACAAGTCTTCCTCAGATTCAGAAATAGGAGGTTCCTAATCCAGCAAACCAGTATTTGACTGGTGTACAGGATTTTTTAATTCTCAGGCCCTTCTTTATGCCATGCTATTTTTTCCTTGTTCTTCCCCACCTTAAAAAATTTACCCTTAACATTTCCAGGAGATTTTTGTCAACTATAATGCCATGAGTGATCCAGATTTGGACAAAATAAGGGGTTTTTTTGAGAGCCTTTACAAGGGGTGCAGGTTAAGCAACAGCGAGGAGAGAGGGGACTAAGCCAAAACCAAGAAGAAAGCACCAAAATACCCCAATACCCAAATTCTCACAAAACCTTGCTTTTTTAATCTTTATATTCCACTGTAAGAAAAAAGGGAGGAGGTGACGACAGAAGAAACTGGTATGGAAAAGAAGGGCTTGTCTCAATCACTTCCAGTGCTTTTTGAGTAAACTATCAGAGCAGCTCCTTGCAGATATTCCTATGGCATTAATTCTTTACCTCTTTTTGCATAAGAGCAGTGTGAGTTGTTACTCCTTATATACTTATCCAAGTGGATGATGACCTGGGATTTCCCATTGTGTAAAAGAAAAACTGTTCCTTTTTCAAGGTGTTTGTTTGTACTTCAGAATATATGGCAGAGAAGTAGTAGAATTTGGGTTGTATCCTCCAGAGAGTGTCACAGTGTGGGAATATTCTTCTCAGTGAGGAAGTTGTGTTTCTCTTTCTGGGGAAGAAATTTTGGTTCATATCAGTTTTTACTAGATCTGCTCAGGCTTGTTAGTCTCAGCTTTTAAGTGGTCAATGACTGCTCAGAGGTAATTATTTAGATTTTTTTTTTCCTAAAGAAAATGGTGGGAGTCTACTTGCCTGGAGATGTTCACGAAATGACTGGATATGGCACTTAATGCCATGATGTAGTTGACAAGGTGCTGATCAGTCAGAGGTTGGACTTGATGCTCTTGGAGGTCTTTTCCAACCTTAATTATATGATTCAATCACTTTGTGATGCTCTTTGCATCACAGGTTTCCTTTGCAGGAAACTGGAAGCTTCAGTCACAAAGCTCTGTAGTCTTGCATCCAGATATTACTAAAATTGATGCCATCAAAACACCTTGGTTTATCCTTCCCTGGCTATCAGAAAACAGAAGCTAGGCAAGATAACTTTTGATTAGACCAATAGAAACTAAATTGCTCAAGCCCTGTAACCTTCTGGAAACCAACTTTGCAATTACTTGGTGTGTTACTAATGGAACCATACCACAAAGTAGAATTTTTTTTTTTTTTTTGATACTGGGACTTGAAAGATCCTGAGTCCTGTCTGCTTTCCCTTCCTGCTGGGAGAATGAGAATAGGATGGTGGGAATTGTGGTTTTCAGTAGAAGGATTTTTGCAGATTGTAAGGTTTCTATTTATGTCTCAGTGAACACATGCTTTCTTTCTACCAGCTTCCTACTTTCTTTTTGGTGATGTCCAAGAGAAGTGTTTTTGGGGGGGTTTTGCATCTTTTTTTTTTCTCCTATGTGGGAAATCTTCTGTCAACAGTGGATATTGTTGAGTTCTGGATGTTTGTTGTGTTTTCTTTTTTCCCTGCACCATGTTTAGAAAGTAGTCATGGATTTAAGGCTCTAGAACTTCAAGAGACTGCTTAGGGAAGGAGTAATTTCCCTTTATTCCCAGGTGAAATCATGGTATTGATAGGCATTTTCAGCAACTTTGTATTTAGGGAGTTAAGTTGGAGGAAGCATATTCCAAAATTATTATGGCATGGCTGTAGTTTAGTAGTGGTTTGAGTGGAATGAGATATTTAAACCAGCTTGGCTTGTATTACTTTACAGTCAGTAAAAAAATGTATTACTTCAGTCTGGTGTGTGGTAGGAGGCTAAGGAGAGCAGCACCTGATAGTGTGAGCCTTACAGCTGGGACTTTAGACTTCTGAAATATTCATTGTAAAACAGATTGCAATGATAGGATTCTGTGAATAATCAAGTTGGATGGTTCAGAGTGTTTTTCTCCCTCTTGGAATATTGTTTATCTTCTTGCTGCCTGTGCAATGCCTTCTTCAGTTATATTAGTCTTCCACAAGGAAACTGAAAACTTTGACTACCCAGACTGCCAGGAGCTGCTGATGCTTTCCTAAAGTTTCATTCCTTTGGCTGTTACACAGTAAAGCAGAAAGGACAGGACATCTTTTGCTCAGCTAGCAGGGAGAAATCTCCAAAACTCCTTGTGAAATCCTCAAAAGAGCTCTTCTTGTGAAAGCATCAGATTTTTTAAATAAAAAGCACGCTATGAGCAGACATCTAGATAATGTAATCCGTGTTGAGCTAGGCTAATAGGGAACAGTTTGAACAAGAAAAGTTCTAGATTTGAATTTAAAAATGCCTACAGTCTTGATTGAACTGCAGTGTAATGTTTTCTCTCCATAATACTACAGAGATGTACGGATAATTTCTATTCCTCGTGACTGATACATGTGTATATGTATATATACATTACATATTAAAAAATATAAGAAAGAACTCCTACAATTTAGAATTTGTTTAAGGGTTATTTTTGGTGCTGGGATTTTAAGGAATTCCAAATTCCCTATGAATTTGGTGTTTGTTATTGCCAGCCAGGTTTGTTGCCCAGTCTTGTGCATGCCTGTGGTCGTGCAGCCACATCTCCAGATTTCTCTGCAGCCATGAGACCATGTGGGGCTCCAAAAGCTTGTAGCCAGGAGCAGGCTCTTCTGTGGGATCAGTTCTGCTGTTTCTGTTCTCTCTGCCCTTTGGAGGAACAAGGGCCAGGAGCAAGGGCTGTCAGTGCACCTTTATGAGCCTCTGGGGTTTAGTTGTGAGCCTGCGCAGGGAATTGCGAGTTTCTAATCTGAGCCCGGATTTAAAACTCTCATTCAGTACATCTTAACTTCCCCAAAGGCTTGCACACAATAAGTGCATTGTCAGAAGGAAGAAGGTCAGCTGCCTGCAGTCCCTTCCCTACTGAAAGAGCTGACTGGAAAGGTTGGCAGCCTTTGATCACACAGCATTGATGCCTTCAGGGACCTTCTGGAGACAGAGTATCCACTACTTACATTTAAAATTTAATGGGCAGGCTGAAAAGTGAAAGACCTCCCTTTACCTTGCCTTCTCCACTTCTAACTCACAAATGGTCTAAGCATAGTTTTGTATGTCATGTTTTATTAACGACCTGAATTGAACACAAATCGTGGCAGGACCAAACATAATCAATAATTAGTGAGGCTTGGTCTACAAAGGTGTAAATGCAAGGATGAAAGCCCAGTCAGTTCTGTAACCTGGTCTAGTGAGAAGTGTCCCTGCCCACAGCAGGGGATTGGAATGAGATGATCGTTAAGATCCCTTCCAACCCAAACCATTCTATGATTCTGTGTTGCAACATGTGCAATGTTTAAAAGATCCTCATCTTATTAGGTAGAAAAAAAAATTCATCTTTGATTGGGAAGTCATGTGCTTAAAGGTATTACTTTGTACAAGTTATCTTCTCTGCACTTGTTTTAAAACAAGTTTAATGAGGGAGGATTTCTCATTTGAAGGCTTAATTTGCAGTTTTTAGGTGTGTCTCATTTGAAGGCACCAACTGAAAGCCAGTTCTGAAAGGTGGTTCTCTAAGGCAGTGTGAACAGTTTTGGGCAGAGGTTGTTCTTACATGGTTCTTGTGTTTTAAGAATGAAACTGTTGTTTCATCTGTTGTGATTGATTCTTAATGCTGTCCTCCTCCTTGATACTGAGACCTGCAGTGGAATCATGAACTGTTGCTACTTTCATAGCATATTCCTACTTGAACTTGGCTAAATAGTCTCTTTAAGCATTAATGCTGAAGCTGTAAGCAAAATACACCAGTTCTCTCTAAAGTAATACCAAGTATTTTTAATTTTCCAAAAACTAATGAGTGACATGACCTTTTGGAGGAATAAGGCTCTTCTCCCATTAGGCATGCTGCATTAATTTTATATTGGTCAATAGTGCCTCAAAATGTAGAACAAGTTATTTGCAAAGTCTTGTAATATGCAAAAGTGTGCTATTAATATTGGGAGATAACTGTCAAGGACTTTGAACATCAGCTGTGTGTAAATGTTTTATGAACTTGAAGAGTGCTGCTTTTTAAGTGAAGCTATTTCACACTTCCCTGCTGTTTGGACTTTTTGTATTAAGTTTCATCACCACTTGGAGTTTGGCTGAAACAGTAATGAATTAGGTGATTTTTGGCTTTTTGGTTTTTTTTCAGAGTTCACTTTCAGTTCTTTACTGAAGTAGACAGAGAGGAAGAAATGCAAAGTGTTACCTTTTTTGGCAGCTTGAAGGCAAACTTGTGTGGCTGAATTTTTAGACCCAGTTCTATAGTGATGCATTTGGCTGCTGTGACACAGTAACATCTCTCATCCATCTAAAAGATAAAAGGAGTAAGGCAGGAAAGAATCAAGAATATTTTTATCTTAAAGATTTTATAACTGTCTATATTCAAATTATTGAATGTAAAGGCAGACTGACAACATGAGTACTTTAATGGGATTTGAAGCAACATGAAAGCAATAAATTGTTTCCCATAACTAAGTTGTAACAAAGTACATTGTACTTTATAGTGGTCCATGTCAGGCTTTTGGATATGCTGGTCTCTTTAGATCAGAGTTAATTTTGGTCAGCTGTAATTACCTCTGAAAATAATGGGAAACTACTCAGTGACAACAAATTTTAGCTTTTGTGTCTGTAGTTTAAGTCTTGGAGCCGTGGAGATTTTAAGTGACTATCCAGCATAAGAGAGAATGTGTTTCATGTGTCCTTAACTTTTAGGAGTTGAATAGCATGATTTATCAAATAACTTCTCACTGGGACATGAGATTGATTTGATTGATTTGCATGTGTAAAGATTTATAAAACTGTGGTGTGATTACTATACCAATATGCCTTAGAAATGATCAGAATATGGGGATTGATCATAACTATGTCTTTGGTATTGAATTATTGGTACAAACATTAGAATTCATATTCCAGAGCTGTAATAGATTATTAAAGCATAAATAAAGATAGTTAATGCCTCACAACTTCCCTATGAGGGTGGTGAGGCCCTGACACAGGTTGCCCAGAGAAGCTGTGGCTGCTCCATCCCTGGAAATGTCCTAGGCCAGGTTGGATGGGACTTGGAGCAACCTGGGACAGTGGAAGGTGTCAGGGGGTTGGGACAAGATGATCTTTAAGGTCCCTTCCAACCCAAGCTATTCTGTGATTCCGTGATAATAGATATTTATAACCTAACTGTGAGGTGTTACAATGTAATTACACATTCTGTATAGGATACTTTTCTCTCTTGAGGTGGGGCAAGGTGTGCTCTCGGAGATGGAGATGAGGGCAGCACACACTTCACTACCTTCCTTCCCACATCAGCAATGGAATTTCACCTGTGGGGCACCTGTGAGTAACCTGCAGGATGCCCTAAGCCCAGTTTAGGAGCAGCTGAGGAATAGGGCAGCAGGTGTCAGCTGCTGCTGGCACTGAAGCAGTTCCCTCAGGTGGATGTGTCAGTGCTGCTCAGAATTCCAGGGAGGAACAGGATTAGTCCTGCAGCCAGGATTCATTGTTCAAAGGATGGCAGGTAGGCAGCAAAAAGTGCTGATGGAACCCCTCTCAGGTGGCCAGGGAGGGAGACAGGCTGTAGCTCAGCAGGCCTGTGAGTCCAAACCTGATCCTAATTTGTGTCTGTATCTTTGCAGGGTGTTGATGATGCCTTCTACACATTAGTTCGAGAAATCAGAAAACACAAAGAGAAGATGAGCAAAGATGGTAAAAAGAAGAAAAAGAAGACAAAGACAAAGTGTATAATTATGTAAATACAATTTATCCTTATTCTTAAGAAATACTGAGGTAATTTTGTACATTACACTAAATTATTAGCATTTGTTTTAGCATTACTTTACTTTCTGCTTCATGATCCTGTTAGCTTTACCTGAATGCTTGTTTTAAATGGCAGTGGAAACTTCATTCCTCTTAAAGTGCCAGTATTCTTTGACTGTTGGTTCTTGAACTAGCAATGCCTGTGAAAAAAAAGAAACAAAAAACCAAACAAAAAACAACAAAAAAACCCAAAACAAACAAAAAATACCCACAAAAAGCCTGAGAACTGTCTTAGGACTCTTTGGTGCATGCACAGTTGCTAACTTCCTATTTTTCTTACTGATTGTGAACTTCTGTTCTGTGTGCAAAGCAAACAAATGATCCTCTACACATTTTAACATCCCCTCTAAATTTTTGGGTTTATAAATTTGGTTGGGAAAAAGGACTAGTTAGCAAAAGAAGCTTTCATTTCAGCATTTCCTTTATTTTAGACTGATTGCAATAGAGAGAGACCAGAAGCCTTTATATAGTCTTCCTGTAGATTTTGCTTCTAGGCATCTAGTCTTGTAGCATTTCAGATCAACTTTAATGAATGTAAAAAGAAAACTTTCAAAAAAATTTCACTGCAATTTGTCACAGTCACTCCTTAAATACTCTATTTTTTCTAAAAAAAAAAATTAAAAAAAAAGAAAAAATTTTAAAAAGACAACGATGCACACCTGGCAATGGAAAAAGTAAAAGTTCTAATTAGGTTGATTTGCTGTTGTTAATGCATTGCTTTAAGAGCTTCACTAGACTTTTTGTGTCTGAAGACCAAGGTGAAATCCCCCTGTGTCAAAGCTTTGAGTGGCTTTGTTCAGTAGGGTCAGGATTTCACCCTGAGCGTCCCTAGGAAATGTTAGAATGCCTTAACAGAGAATTTGATTCAAATTCTTAGGTTAATTCAGACATGGACCCAGAATTCACCATAAGAATTAAATCAGAATCAATCCTAAATTACATAGTGGAGTAAAACTATTCTTCTTTTTTTTCCCCCAAGAGTGGCATTAAATATTTCCAGATGCCCATTTTGTGCAAAACAGGGGAGAAATTCTAAATTCTGGCAACATCAGATGAGTGAATGAAAGAGTTGAATTTAGCTGCTTCATGCAAATAATTTGGAAATTCACCATGCCATGGAAATGGTGTGAAATTTGCACAATCTGTCAGCATAGAACATGATTTCCAGAGTCAGTGTTGTTTGTGTGATGTCTGTGAAGTACTGATTCAATGGTTGGTGAGTGGCATTCCAGTGTCTAGACTGTCATGAAGCTACACCAAGAGTTTAATGTTGTCTTTCTCTGTGATTAAGTTCTCTTGTGATTTTTGTTCTTCTCTCCCCCCACTTTTTTTTTTTTTCTGATTGGAATTAATGCAGGATTTTTGCAGGAGCTTTCACTTTCTGGTACTGCAGTAGCAGAGTTATCCACTGAAGTACGAGCCAGTAGTTCCAGTGTTTCCAGTTCCCAGTGTCTCCCTGTAAATGTGGAGTTGTTTGTTTCAGGAGAGCTTTGGTCCCTGAAGGTGCACTTCTTCACAGGAGCTAACTCAGCTGCAGAGTGACACTGGAAGGTGTGACTCTGGTGTACCCAAAAAATAAGACATTGAAGTAGGGTAGTTCAGGACACTGGAAAATTTGGAGCAGGGAATAGCAGCATTGCCCTAACCTAAGGTATTCCATGGAAATTTTACACAGGTATGTAAGAATTCCACTGTGTAACTTGGACCATTTCTGTGAAAAGTATTATTTTGCTTCTACAAAAAAAAAAATCCCAGAGTGACTGTTGTAGGTGGGGGCCTGCACATCTGGCAGGGAACACAGTGTGTCTGGATTGCTCCATATATTCTTTAATTTCATTGTGTCTGGGAGAAATCAGGCCTTTCCCTGCCTGTGCCCCCCATTCCCACCCTTCACCAGAATCCAGACCCCTCCACTCCTCTCAGCTTCAATGTGAAATGTAGGTTATGAAATACTCTGAAAAACAGTAACAGCAGAACCTAACTTTATAGTATAAGGAGTAAGAACAGATTCTTAATGTCACAAAATATTTCAGAGCTTCCAGGGTTAAAATGTGTTGGAGACAGTTATTTGCACATTTTATACACTCTTGATAATACATGAAGAATGTAGCAAAAATGGGTTGTAAGCCTTGAGCAAATGGAAGTAATCTTAAGGTTACTTTAATTTTGGTAACTGAGTCACACTGCATGTCAGATTAGGGCTGGTCTAAAATTCTGATGTTAATTTAACTAAAAGCTGTTAGGAGAATTTGTAGCTGAAATGTCTTACTCATCAAAAGTGGATTTCTATAGCCCTACTATAAAGCTATATATGAACCAATGTTGGGATTTTTCAGCAAAAGTGAGCTGTAGCTGCCAGTCTAATTAAATTAGTACAAAATCCATTTAGATTAGCCCTTGTTTACTTGAAAAAAAACCCAACCCAAGCCCATCCTTGCCACTGTAGCGCATTTTTGTCTTCCTGTTTGCTGAGATTTGGTGAAGCACGTTGGATTGCAGCTTGCACAGGCTGCTCCATCATCACTGCCCTGTTTGAGATGCTTCCACAGAACATCCCTGGGTGCTGTGTGTCCTGAGAGCAGCTCCTGAGCGAGCCTGGGAGTCACTGCCCACGTCACCACGTCAAACTGCCATGTGTCAGGGAGTAACACCTTCTTACAGTAGCTTTATGTAACTGCTAAAGACCTGGATCCTTGGTTTGCTCCAAAAGGAATTATTCTGACCAGTTTCAGTGCCCTGAAATTTCTTGCTACTTTTTTTGCTGTGTGGGCTTTGTTACAGTAACAGGATAATGGGTAAATACTGACACACAATCTTCTGCTCTTGTCTAGACTATGAAGCAATACAATTATTACCTTCAAAGACCATCAAACTGTAAAACAAATCATTGTGTCTCAAGTTTACATAAAGCTACATAGATGGTAAATCTTTCCTAACATTTCTTTATTCCACTGTCTTGTGTTTTCATGTTGAAAATACTTCTGCTTTTTCCTCTTGAGTGCCAACTTCTTACTAGAATGACTTCTTAATGTAATATGTTTACCTGGAATGTATTTTAACTATTTTTGTATAGTGTAAACTGAAACATGCACATTTTGTACATTGTGCTTTATTTGATGTGGAACATATGCAGTGTGATCCAGTTTTTCCATAATTTGGTTGTGTGACCTAGGAATGTTGGTCATGCCTGACATTAAGTTAAAAAAAAAGGAAAAAAAAAAGACCACTGTTTGTTTTAAAATTTTTAATGTTTTTAGGAGTATGTGCTGTGAGGTGATCTGGAATTTGTCATTTTTTTTGTCAAACTGTACTGCTCCTATTTATTGTAATGTAATAAAAAATAGTTATTGTGAGTTTCTGTCTCCGTTTCCTTTTTCTCTGCAAGAATTTCAGGTAACAGAGTATCCCACGAATTCCATGTGCTTGGCAGTTGTTCTCCATTCTTTCTTGTACTTCTGCTGGTGCTGCCTGTCCCAGAGCTGCTATCCTTGCCCCCCTTGGTGTTCCTGTCCCTGAGAGGGGCAGCTGCTCAGAGCCCCTCTCTGGGAAGTGAGCAGGTGGAAGTGCAGAGGAGCTCAGCTGATGTGGAAAGAGTTTTTCACATCAGTGTGGTGGCAGAAACTGGAGCACGTGCATTTCATCACAAGGTACTGTATTCTGCCATCACTTTCTAAATTCTGTCCCAGATTTCTGTGAGGATAGTGCAGCATCCCCCTCCCTCCTCCTCAGGCCAGCTGTAATCTCAGAAATGCTTGTTCAGCACCTGGGCTGAGATCCTCTGGAGCTCTTCAGGAACAGTTCCCAGGAACTGGTGCTGTCTGAAGAGCTCCTGCTTTGTAACCAACAGCCTTGGAAACTTACTTTGCCTGCCTGAAGAACACCCCCAGTGGAACAGCATTTTTGCTGTTGAAATTTCAAAGGAAGTTACTGACCTGGATTGAGGTCAGGATGGAAAATTGGTGTGACTATACCCACCTCTCCTGTGACCCTATAAAGAGTGGGCCTGAGTGAGGCCCTCGGTGCTCTCCTGGACTGCAGTGGGCAGTGACCACAGGTCTCCCTCTGTGTGTGGCCCCTCAGAGCCAGTGAACTCTTGTTTGCTGTATTTGGAGCAGCAGCAGTGACAACAGGGCATGGAATGATGCCCCCCTTCCTTGAGGCTCAGCTACTGACAAGATACAAAGGTATCCAAGGTGAGTGCTTCAGTGAATTCCAGGGGAATTTTATACCTTGTATATACTCCTTCAGGACTGTTTGTGAGTGTGAATATGCTATAGAAAATGTACAATGGATACTGCTCTGAGGTTCTAAGTACTGTAGATTTGCAGGTAACTCAGGCCTATGAGGGAGTTGCTGTTGTGCTTATAAGAAATTCTGTATGAATCTTTAGTTAAATTGTTTTAAACTATGGACTAAGTGCTGTTAAAACTTCAGGCGTAAACCATTGGTTAGATCTGGGGCTCAGTTTTGCAGGGGGGTTCACTGAACTTCGTGATTCAACAGGAGCAACTCCCTTATTCCTTTTATTCATACCCTTTTCCATCCTTACCCTTTTTGTGTGCCCAGCATCCTCAGAGATACCTGTTGGTTGATTTTGGTTTTAGACTGTAGATTTTAGTTTGCTTCGTGTGCTTTAACCACCTAGTAAACAGTGGAGTGAACCTTATTGAATGGACACTTTGTCACACTTTCACTTTTATATTACACCTGGTTTTGCTGATGCCTTTGCTGGCAATTCTTTGAGTGATCTTAAAACACTCCTTAGTGCCAGTGTGAAGACTTGCTACTGCCAACAGCTCTACTGCAGTGATTCCTTACCTATATTTCAAAGATTATTTCTCTCTCCAGTGTCATTTAGTTGGTGGAAACACCAACCAACCCCACACAGTATCAGCTCTGACACAAGTGTGAGTTGAGCCAAAGCCCACAGAGACAGCCTGGAGCAAACAGCCATGGCCAAACTTCTCTTCCAGGGGCAAAGATCAAGTTTTCTATTCCTGCTGCAGCAGTTACACAACAGCAGAAATCAGCAGTAGCAGGAATTGTCTGCAGGGCCCAAGTGCTTAAAGCACTACTGTTCAAACAGCCCCCCTTTCCTGACCCCACAGTTGGCTCCCTGACACAGCAAGGTGGTGCCTCTGCAAGTTGAGCAGATGAGGTTAAAAAACTCAAGAATTTACTTTAACAGAATCACAGAATAGTCAGGGTTGGAAAGGACCTCTGGAGACCCTTTAATCCAACCCCCCTGCCCAGGCAGGGTTGTCCACAGAGAGGGAGACTCCAGGCCCACCCTGGGCAGCTGCTCCAGGGCTCTGCCACCCTCAGCGTACAGAAATTCTTCCTCATGCTGAGATGGAACTTCTTGCATTATGTTTATGGCCATTGCTCCTTGTCCTGTTGCTGAGCACCACTGAAATGAGCCTGGCACAGTCCTGTTGGCACCCACCCTTGAGATATTTATATGCATTAATGAGACCCCCTCTGTCTTCTCTGGACTAAACAGGCCCAGCTCCTGCAGTCCCTCCTCATAAGAGATGCTCCAGACCCCTCGTGTGTATGGCCTCTGCTTGATCATCTCCAGTAGCTCCCTGTCTTTTCTGAACTGTGGAGACCAGAACTGAGCACAGCACTCCCTCTCCAGGGCTGGGAACTTCACTTTTGAGAGGGTGCTCATTTCCAGGGGAAACAGATCATTCAGTGTGCAGCATTTTTAAAATTACGTTCATCTTTCAGGTAACAAGCACAGCACCTTGAACTGACACCCAAAGACAGAGGTATGGGATAAGAAGAGCTTCTGTTCAGCACATACATTGAAGTGAAACACAACAGGGCTGTGCAACCACTCCTTCCTGCAAAATCATTTCATACCTGAAGTTTTAGTCTGAGGAGGTCAAAAGCAGCAGAGGAAAACCTATCACCCATAACCTGCACACCCCAAACCCTTCAAGTGACTCCTGGTGGGGAAGCACCTCCTGATTTGTGCTCTGGAGGGGTTGGAAGGATTTACATTTCACTTCTTCTGCAGTTAGAGCTCTTTTATTGTTACCTTTCCTGGGTGTGTGTGGTTACAGGCACAGTCAGGGCTTGTCGTCGCTGTAGTAGCGCTGCTTCATGGCCCGGTATTTCCTCAGGAAGTACAAAGCCTCCAGCTCCTTTATAACAAATTCTCCCCGGGCAATCAGTTGCTTAATTTTTTCAGGGTCTGTCTCATCTTTGTTTTTTAGGAAAGCTGCTTTCAAACGGCTCCTGAAGTAGTCTGCTCCTTTGGGATACTCCCTTCCAAGGTACAGCAGCTTGGAGAGAAAAGAATAATGTGTTTTTAATTAAGTGAGTGCACAGTGAAAGGGGGTTCATTTTCTGGTTAAGGAAGGTGCTGGTGGCATTTAAGACACTTACATTTTTGTACAGTTTTATCACTTCGCTTCTTAAAGAATTGGCCATTCTCACATTTCAGTGAACTCTGTCCTTGTGTGATTTTTTTGGTTTGTTTGGGTTTTGTTACCTGAAGGATAATCAGTTTGAAATTAGCCTTCTCTGTGAGTCAGTAAATCACCTCAGCCATCCTCAAACTTCTGTATCCTACTGAGCCCAGTTTGCTCTAATTCTGGTTCTACTCTGTCTCTTATTTCTTTTTCTTTCTTACTTTTTATTCCATTTAGTTTCTCATTGTCTTCTCCCCTCCCCCCTCAAACAGAAAACAAGAAACTTCTAATAACTTTCAACAACTGAGACACTTTGTGCTGTTCATTGGCTGCTTTCTCACACCCTTACAATTCTGTACCTGCTGGCCTGGCTGCTTCTACGGTCTGCTAAAAAACTGTATCTTCATGTATATACAATATTTACAAAGTGGTAAAGATCTGTAAATAAATACATATTTATGTATTTTATATATTTATATAGCAACGTTTATAATAACATATTTTGATGTATTTATTTTTATCTCCATTTATATATTTATATATTACATATTCTTATATTGTATATATAGATATATCGATTTATATACGTAATAAACATCTTTCTGCAACTGTCGCATTCATTGCTTTTTAAAGGACTCTTTAAGTGCATTACAAATTGAGTCCAGTGTGCACCGGCAAAACGTAAGGGTAAGTGACAAAGTAACTGATTTTTATTTCTGTAAACACAAAATCACAGAACGGCTTGGATTGGAAAGGACCTTAAAGATCATCTCGTCCCAACCCCCCGGCACCTTCCACTATCCCAGGTTGCTCCGAGCCCCGTCCAACCCGGCCTTGGACGCTACCATATCTCAGGCGACTGGAATCCAACCCAGCTCCCGCTGATGGGGCCTCCTGGGGCCGCCCCCTCCCCCTGGCTCTGCCTGGCGCCCCGCTCCCCCCAGAGCCCTCCCCGGTCCCCCGCGGATCCCGGCAAGGCCGGGCCGGGACCTCACCCGCTCCCTCCCGGAGCCGCCGCGGAGCCGCTTTACGGCAGCGCCGGGAGCGCACCCGGCCCGAGCCGCGCCTGCGCCCCCGCCGGGCGGGGCCTGCGGGATCCATCCGCGGGATCGCCAGCCTGAGGGACACGGGCATCGCCACGGGCACCGCCACCCGCTGCGGGACATGGTGGGGCGGGGAAGGGGCCTGGGGTACGGGTTATTGTGGTGGAAAGGGGATGGATGAGGTTATGAGTGTTAAAGCGGGGTGATCCTTGTTAGCTGCCAAAGTCCCGGGAGGTGGAAAAAAGGCTTTAAGGCTGAAAGAAGCACCTGAAGGACGCATTATCTCTTGTGTGAGCCCCGGGAGGTGCAAAAAAGGCTTTAAGGCTGAAAGAAGCACCTGAAGGACGCGTTATCTCTTGTGTGAGCCCCGGGAGGTGGAAAAAAGGCTTTAAGGCTGAAAGAAGCACCTGAAGGACGCGTTATCTCTTGTGTGAGCCCCGGGAGGTGCAAAAAAGGCTTTAAGGCTGAAAGAAGCACCTGAAGGACGCGTTATCTCTTGTGTGAGCCCCGGTGTAAATCCCTGTGCCGTGGTTTGTTGCTGTGGTTGCTCCGTGTGGAGGCAGCCGGCAGGTGGCTCTGATTTCGTTGCCAGAGTCGCTCTGTGGTAAACAAACTTCAAGAGTCATGTGTTAGTGGCTAATTTTCTACAGTATTGAAATTATTGTCATAGTTTTTCAATAGATTATCCCATCCAGTTTTAACAGAATGGAAGTATTTTTCTAATTATTCCTTTCTAGCTGATATGCTGATGTCTGATGTTCCCTTTCCTTTTTTTTCCCCTTCTTATCTTCTAGGGTCCAAAACCAAAAAAAAAGGTAGGTAGGCAGAAACACGCTGTAGTTCACTGTTGTGTTTATTTTTTTAATCTGATTTTTTTTTTTTTTCCTGAGGCAGCTGGCCAGGGCTAATTGATTCCGAAGGAGGAAGGGGCGTCTCCAGGACACCGAGTTTGTGCCTTTTACGAGGAGGCCAGGTGTTCCTGCAGCGCTGCTGAGAGAGCGTGGCCAGTGCAGCCACTGCTCGTCTGGCTTTTGCAACGGGTGTCCGGGCAAAGGGGCGGTGTCCTGGCTCTGTCCCAGCCATGGGGTGGCAGCAGGACCAGGACAGTGACTGTCCCCTGTGCTGGGCACTGGTGGGGCCACACTTCCAGTCCTGAGTCCAGTTCCAGGCCCCTCACTGCAGGATGGACATTGAGGGGCTGGAGCGTGTCCAGGGAAGGGAACAGACCTTGGGAAGGGACTGGAGCGTGTCCAGGGAAGGGAACAGAGCTTGGGAAGAGGCTGGAGCACCAGGAGCAGCTGTGTGAGCTCACTGTGAAGAAAAGGAGGCTCAGGGGGGACCTTCTGGCTCTGCAAAACTCCCTGACAGGAGGGGGTGGCTGAGGGGGGTCAGGCTCTGCTCCCAGGGAACAAGGGACAGGACAGGAGGAACAGCCTCAAGCTGTGCCAGGGGGGCTTCAGGGTGAACATCAGGTGGAATTTCTTCATGAAAGGTTTGTCAAGCATTGGAAGGGGCTGCCCAGGGAGGTTTGGGGTCCCCATCCGTGGAGTTGTCCAGGGAATGACTGGACATGACACTCAGTGCTCTGGGTTTGGTGACAAGGTGTGGATTGGGGCCCAGCTTGGACTTGATGATCTTAGAGGTCTTTTCCAACCTGAATGATTCTGGGATTTTGTTATTTGAGCCATGGGCTAGATGCAGAATAAGGGGAGTGAAGGGGCAACAGGCAGAAGTCCACAGGAAACTGAGTTGCATAAATTTATCCTTTGGGTTATTCTTAATTCAGTGATAATGAATTTATTTACCCCAGCTGTGCATCTCACTCTTCTCAGTGCTCTGTTAAGTAATGGGAATGTAAAAAGAAGTTGACTAAAATGTGATTGCAAGTAATTGAAACAAGCAGATTTTCCATTTTCTATCTATCTATCTATCTATCTATCTATCTATCTATCTATCTATCTATCTATCTATCTATCTATCTATTTATTTATTTATCAAAGTGAAAAGAACAAATTCTTCCCTGAAATCCTAATGGGTAGAACTGTGAGTTTTACTGATTCTGTTTTGGGATAATTTTGCAAACAAATGCTTTGGTAACAAATGTGATAAGATGCACTCAGACTCCAGTGACACTTAACTGTCACCATTGTATTTGTCCCAGCTTCATGGCAACCTCTGTACTCAAAGTTGCATTTATTTATATATATATGCATATTTATATATATATACTTATGCCAATATATTTATTGCCATGCCAAGTAGTGTGAGCAAGTAGCTATATCTGAATGTGTGATAGTCAGAATCGAAGTGTGAAATAAGAGCATTTGTAACACAGTTGGTGTGAGAAGAAGGACCAGTGGTCAGATAACTTATGAGAACCTCAAATTTAAAGTAGGTATTCTAGGATTATGCTGGAGGTGAACAGTGGACTGCCTGGAGTTGCAGAGAGATTTTATTGCAGAACAGAGAACTCTTTGGTATTTTGTTGTGTGAATTAGATGCTTCTAAATGCCAGGCTTGTCCCAAAATACATTTTCCAGTATTTCCTAAAATGTTTGAAGTTGTAACATCTATTTTCTTAGCAGATCTGCCTGTTATTCAATTTGTACATTAAACCATAATATTTTAATACTCTTGTGTTGTGGCTGTGTTTGGGAATGTCTGGCATAGAAAAATACATTGATGGTAAGATCTTATCATAAAAAAAGAGAAGAAAATTGAGTCCAGTATGTGCATTACTGTTCTGGAGGCTTCACTGGCTGTCTAGGGAGCCTAAAATCTTAACTGAGGGATCACACTGGAAAGGCAAAGTTACAGAGTTATGGAACTGCCAAACTGTATTAAAGTAATACTGACATTTGTTCTGTTCTCCATTATTGCAAACATGAAGTCCACTGGCAAAGGTGGAAAATCGAAGAAAGCGAGGGAAGCGAAGCTGAGAGGTACTGTGCACTCCATTTAGAGGGAATATGTTAGACTGTTTATTTTAAATAAATGGGCTGAAAGTAACGTCATGAACTAGATGTGAATTGCTGTCTGTTTCACAAATACAGATGATTCTTGCCTCTTTTCTGCTGTGGGCCAAATTCCCTGTCCTTGATGCTGCATCTCACTTCCCTGTCAGAGCAATACTCTCTTTTCTAGTTGTTCCTACTGCAATTAGGAAGTTGGGAAGAATTAATTTGCCATTAATCCATCCTGGTGGGGGCTTGAGCATGCTGTGACTGCCAGTGACTGTTAATCACTGTAAGATTTTGTGGTGGGAGTGGCAGCTCAGGTGGGCACAGGCAGATTTGGGAACTTGCCTCAGTGCAGCACACACACTTGGCATGATTTACTTGGAGGTGATGACATCAGGTCACTGGGAATGTCTGGACTGAGGCACAGACTGTGCCATTTTAGACTGAAGGCTTAGAGGTTGAATCAGTTTTAGTTTTCACATCCTCCCTAATTTTCTAGTCCCTATGGTAGCAAAGAGAAGCCAGAACTGTGGAGTGGCAGATCCTGAAAAGGATTTCAATGAACAAACAGCTGTAAAATTAAAATTGTAGGAAACCAGCGGTTGTAGGGAAGAAGAGGAGGAATTTGGGATTAAAGCACTGAGTTTCACTCAGGACTTTGGATTGAGAACCTGTGTCCATTGAAGCTGTAGAGGGAGAGAGCTCTCCTGCTGCTGCACTTGCTGGTCCTTGTTTCCACTTTTACCCTCACAGACTGACAGGGGCAGTGCCAGAGAGTGTGTTTTAGTAGTATTCAAATTAATTTGGATCAATCTTCATATGGGAGATTTCTGTGCAGTGAAAGATAAACATTTATGTTGCTCATAATGTTCATTTTACCGTGGTTTTATCATTACAGCTGGTAACCAAATAATTTTTAGAAATTATTTAGGAAAGCACAGTTATGCCCTTGATCTCTTTCCCAATCCTCAGCTGAAGCTCAATTACGAGCTGAACAAGAAGAAGCAGAAAGACTTGAGAGGGAGAGACTATATCAAGAGCACTTGGCAAAGTTAGAGGCAAAGGTTAGTTTTTTACTCAGTGAAAAAAACCTAATCCTATTCTAAACTTCAGACAAGGCCTGTAAAACACCAGTCATTTATAGGAATTAATTTCCTTAATTAACTTCCTAATATAGGAATTTATTTCCTTTCTTTCCTTATGTGTTGGGAATACATTGAGGACATTTTCCAGTTTTGAAATATTTAAATGCATTACCTTTTGTGATATGTGTTTCTTCACTTTGATTAAATGCCCTTTTTTTTTTTTCCATTTCCACTGTACTTTCAATTGAATGTATTTTTCATGTTCCCCATGAGGATATTTGGTACAAATTCCTTCATTGGTTCCCTGCCCAGGCAGATACAGTGATTTGTGTTTGTATATATATGTGTGTGTATTAGACTATGTATATTTATTTTTCTGAACAGTTTGGCATTCAGAACAAAAACTGATTGGTAGATAAATATTTTTGTGTTTAAAAGAAAGAAAAGAGACTTACAATGAACTAATTTTTTTGAAAGAGTCGCTCTTGTCTACTCCTCTTGAACTTTCATGGAATATTTTTTCCCTCCTAGGGAGAAGGTGACCTTAAAATAATAGAAATTTAAAGAGAAAAAATAAAGCAATCTTGCACACTTTTTCCAAATTCTGTTTACATTTTTTAGCAGCTCCCATTAGAGCTGTCTCTAATCAGCATGGTGATAGGGAAACTGTTCAAGTGAGAGGTTACAATCATATGTCACATTATGTTTATCATATGGCTCAGCAGCTACTGTGATGACAATAACATATTGCAAACTACTGCAGTCTTCTCAATATGTTTAATTTTAAAAAGCAAGTTTTCAGTGTTTGGATTTGTTTAAATAATAACTCATTCAAATATCCCAAATGTGTTTCTTCTGTGTAAAATAATTGTAAGAAATAAGCCAAATATTTAACTGCTCTTTTTTAACAGTATCAAGCAGAGAGGGAGTCTGAACTAGCAGAACTTCATTCACTGGAACAGAAGTTTCTTTCTGCACAGCAGTGGAAAATGGATTACAGAGAACAAGCCAAGGTATGCTTACTTCCCAAAATCTGCCCAGAGGTTTGGCAAGGAAGAGACTTCAGGAGCTTCCAGTTCTTGTATGTAGGTGTGTGCTGTGACAGCATTTTGAATTCTGTCTCAAAGCAGTGACAGGCCATGCTCACTTCTTTACTTTGGAGCACACAGAAAAGAAATGTGGGCAAAGAGGAGCCTGTTTGGTGATCAAATGCCCCACACTTTACCCCAACAGTCACAAGGAATTGTAATTTCAGAATTTCTGGTATCTTCTTCTCTTTTATTTCTTTCGTTCATTCTGCTTTTAACCATTTCACCAAAAAAAAAACCCGTGCTGGCAGGGCTTAAAAAGAAATTCTGTAGAACATTTGTTTCAGTTGTTCCTGGATATCACAAGTCATCATTCAGAGAGAGAGGTTTGGCAGATTTTTGAAGGATGTGGCACAAACCCAGGTCAGGGCTGGAAACATATGAAAATGCAGCTAGAAGTTGGTGGCTGCAGTTTAGGGTGACATCCACGGTGGTTGAATCATCACCCAGTGGCATTATGCACCTGTCAAGTTCAATTTTATGTGGTAGGGGTGGAAATAGAGTAGATTTCACTCTTGTGAATCCTGCAGACACATCACTCAGTAACAGTCTGATAATGAGATTTGGTCAGGTAAGGAACCAAAGGTTTCATATCCTACAGTCTTGTGGACACAAGGATTTTCCCTTGTTCTTGTGTACTGCTTAATCCTTTTAAAGCCTCTGCAGAAGAACTTCACAGTCAAAGGATAAATCATGTTAGAGGGGACTTCTGAAGTTCCTGTAGCTCAACCTCCTGCACCAAGCAGGGCAAAGTCTGATGCTGAATCAAGGTGCTCAGTTGGGTTTTGAAATCTTTAAAAGTTGGAGGTACCACAGCATCTTTGACAGCTTTACCACTCTCACTATAACAAATTTTCTCTGAATGCAATTGGCATTTCCCTGTTACAGCTTGTGATCATTTGCCAGCTGTTGTTCATGGATGCTTTTGACAAACTAGAACTATTGATTTTAAAATAAGTCTGATAAAACCCTGATAGATTATGGGAAATACCAGAGTTTCTGTTAGTCTATGGTTAAGATTATTTAGGGCAAAGGAAATATATAATAGCAGATTCTGGGTTTCCACATCTATTTCTGAACAATTTCAGTTTAGATGAAGATATGCATTTGCAACTTACCATGAAATTTATCCTTTTTCTCAAAATAAGTGCTGTTACTTCTAAGTATGTGATGATTAGAGTGATGCTCTCTTTTAAGTGCAAAGATGTAAAAAAAAAAGAGATCTGATGTGTTATTACTGAAAATTGATCAGTCTTTTATACAGGAGTTTCCAGTGCACTCAGCACTCCCCTATTGTTGCTTTGTTTGAAGTTAGGAGGAATCCTGATGGGAGTGGTTGGGAATGCAGTCTGTAAGTGCTTTTGCTTTAAAAGATACATTTTCCTTTGTAATGCAGTTTTTAGTAACATGGGGTTATTAACCTTCACAGCAAACAGGAGGGCAATGTTTCATTAATAGCCTATTCTATGGATGAAAAAAATCCATTATGGGTGATAAATTGATCCCAGGAGCCAGTGTTAGGCTTATGTTTGGCATTAAGTGGGTTTAGTCTGCCACTGACTTTTTCTTTCCACCACTTATAGGAATGACCAAGAGTTGATTTGAAAATAAAATTATTTTAAAACCCCACTAATCTAGGATTTCACATTCCTACCAGGGGTTTCTATAACAGGAGAATTAATGCTGGTAAGGGAGAGGAAATCTCCTTCAGAGGCAGAGAAAGGAGGAGTGAACACGTTGCAGTAGAGGCTCTTAATCAACTTTATTGTCAGTGTAGGAATTTTCAGTTTTCTTGGCAGAATCTGATCTGAAACCCACCTGCCTCTTCCACCTGCACATTCCTCGTTTCTGTTCTCAGTCATTTTATTCTTCCAGCCCCTCCCTTGTGGCAGGTACTGAATTCATTGCTTTTGTGGAGCACCCACTGATAAATAGGTACAAACAGCAAGTGTGAGGTGGGCAGGAGAATCTTAACACATTAATATCAAAGCAAACCATTTTTCCTGGCCTAGGGATAGTAAACCAGGTGCTGTTAGAATCCTGTCACTATAACATATTTGTCTTTCAGAATCCTCCTTTTTGTTGTAATAGCAGTGTGCAGCACACTTGTATCCACTTTTCTGTGAACTCTTCTGCAGTGGGAGCATTACCTCAGCTGTGATGGGACTCCTGACCCCACTGTTCCTCAGGAAATCAACACTTTCATGAGCTTGTGGCGTGACGACCACGATGAGGACATTCAGCTTGTGATGGTGAAGGAGGAAGTGGTCCTAAATGTAAGTGTTAAAATGGTGTATTTCAGTTTAAGCTTAAACATATCCTTAACAGCCCCCTCTAACCCTATTTTCCCTTTTTTTTCATGGCCAGATGACTGAAAGACCTTCAACACCTAGAAGTTCTTCAATTTTTCTATTTTTCTTTAATTACACATCTATTGTTGACCCAACGAAGATGTGTATTGACTCAATATGCATTTAAGGGATTTGTGTGCTGTGTTTCTACACTGAGGTCTAGCATTCCAACACCCATATTCCCTTTCATTTTAAACCAGAGCATACAAGCTCATGTCAGGTAGAAATGCTTTAGTGGACAACAGCCTCATTTTGTAACACTTGAGCCAGTAAAATGTCACGTAAGAGCAAAAGTTCCCAGAATTGATTTTTACCAACAGAAGTCATCAGCTATTGATAGCTTGTGAAGCAATTTTAAGCAATCTGTGCCTGCTCTGTAAATTTAGAATTTTATTTTCATTTGTGCTGACTTTATGTTGTTTTTCAGAAAGTTAAATGGGATCTTCTAGAAACTGGGGGGAAAGTTGCATGTGTAATACAGGTTTCATTGGGCTGGTTTGGTTCTGAGTTAGATTTTCTATCCATCTATTAAAAAAAAAGTTATTTTTGTGACCAAAATCTGTTTAGGTACAAAGGAGGTAGGTTTGCATCACTTTTTATGACAGAACACACAATATGTTAAGGATGGTGTCAAAACAGAGACTTTTCCCATGTCAATCTCTTCTAGTTGATTGAGAAGTTTGAGATTCTTCTGTTGGAGGCAGATGAGATCACAGAAAAACAACGAGACCAGTACCTGGAATTTATTTTGCAATTGCAGAATCTGCTTCATCAGAAATACAATGAGGCTACACAGAACTTGCTCAAAGTGAGTGAGATTTACTGCTTCAAAGTTGTGACACGTGCACCTAAGTGTAATTCCAAGTGTCCTTTAATGATGGTTGGCTTTGTTTGGTCCTAAGCTGCCACAGAGATGAGTCTGTGAATTTCCAAATCATGTTTTATAGCACTTGCCAGACTTTGTAATTATTCAAAACTCTTGAAAATCTGAATTTTACAGTAGAAAAATCTCATCATTAAGTCAGACAAGAATAAACTACTGAGAAGTTTAGTGAGATTTGGAGATGATGAAAACAAGAGGTGGTGTATGAAATTTGTTGACTGTACCAAAAACATGTAGGTGTGAAAACCAGCTCATGAGGTTGCTGTGTACAAATTTTTTTAATACAAGTTCATGTGATGAAAATATTTTTGAAACCAAGCTCTTGGGAAAGGTGAAGAGTACTCAAACAAGAAAATGAAATTGTGCTGGAGAGTCAGTTTTTTGAGCTGCATGTGTAGGTAGTGACCTTGCTATCTCAAGAATATTAATCATATATAAAAGTATGTTTAGCAAAGGAATATTAGTGAAATAGTGAACCAGTTGTATGTGCACAGTCAAAACCCCCTGGAAATTAATTGAATTCTTGTTTATTAAGCTCCCAATATAATTATTATTTTACAAGTTTGATGTTGCCTTGATAAAATAATCTGTGCAGTGACTCTGGGGTAGGAGTTCACTATTGCTCAGTAAATCCTTTTTTGTTTGTTTTTTTATAATTTATCCTGAAAACTAGGGAAATAATGGAAGAATCCTTATTTGGCAGTACTTGGCTCACAAAATTTATGAAGTCAGAGAAAAAGGAATGTAGTTCAAATTTTAAGAAATAGATTTGCATTTATAACTGTTGTGCTTTAGCACATAAATACAACGCAGCTGGGCTTGGTCTGGTGTATTTTCATTCTTATATGTATTTTTTATTTATTTATTCAAGTAAATGTAGGTGAATCAAACTGAAATAAATAACACATGTTTTAATTGTTTTTTTTTTTTTTTGTAGACAGCTAGTGTGTATGAAGATTCTGAAACTGGGAATATGCACACAGTCATAAAGGATAAAAATAGCACTTTCTGTATTTGGGTCAATCTGAAGAAGAAAGCAAGGTACAGCACACTGAAATTATTAATCTGAAATAAGGCCTGGCTTTGTTGGGTAAACACCAAGAATCAATTTCACATCATCTTTTTGTTGTTGTTGCTGTTGAATAGCATCCATTCTGCAGAGTCTCACTGCTGGCTGTTGCTAAAGAGTGATTTAGGGATATATAAATTTATTTCTTAAAATGCAACAGCAGAACCCTGTCACTGCCAGAACAAATTTGGAAGCAAAACAATAAAGCTCATGCAGAGAATTGAAATTCTTCTGGAAGCAGTGTTTCTTGCTGATGCATTTAATATTTTCTAAGTTGTTCCAGTTGCTTGCAAAGCAGTGAATGATACTTTGTGCTCAGTTAGAGAAAATATTTTAGAGCCTGGGATTCACTATCATTTCTGAATCTTGAGTTTTGTGGTTTTATTGGATTACCATTTAAATGGTACATTCTCAAAATGAGATTTTTGAGCAGACTTCTTACTCCCACTCCATAAATATAAGGAATAAGGTTTGAGAAGTACTTTAGCTTGACTAAGGACCTGTTGCCATGAGTTTTGTTAAGATAAGTAGAAGAGTGGGTGCTCAGCAATATCAGACTGACCTGCAGGAAGAGCCCATATGGGTTAAGTGTTAAAGCCTTTTGGCCAGCAGAGAGATGCCCTTAAATTATTCCACCAACAATTAAAAGCTAAGTGTTGCTTTACTAGAGGATTTTTAGAACTTGTAACCTGCTTATCTTATCCAAAATTAAATATTATTTGAATTATTTTGAAAGGTGCTGAGAGTGATGTAACACAGACAGCTGTGCAGGGATTTTCCCAATAAATGAGTTTTACCAGGAATGTAGTTTCTAGAAGAGCTGCCACCTGATCCTACCTCACTGTCATCCTGTCACAACTTATTTTTGAAACCTGTGATCCCCTTGATGCAGTTGTGGCTTTGCTGGAGGGTCTTACAGACAGCTGCCAGCACAAGCACACTGACATCCCACAACGTTTCTCAGATGGTGCAACAAATCCCCAAAGAGATTTGACCCTTTGTGAGGAAACACCAAGTGAAGTGCTGCCAACCTCACCAGGGCCTGTCGTTGTTGTCTCTGCCCTTCCCAGGTCCAAGAACTTTGTGTTCCAGGGGGCAGGACATGCCTTTGAGCTGCCCGAATCCCTGGCTCTGAGCAGCGTGGCCGTCCGCGTGCTGCACACCCGCTACGACCACTTGTCTCCCCTGTGGGTGCAGTGCCAGGGGCTGCCCAGGCAGGAGCCCTCAGACACCAAGGACTTGGCTGAGCATCCTAAAGACTCTGGGCAAGAACCAGGAGAAGAGGAGGAGGAAGGCAGAGAAGAACCCAGCGTGCCTGCTGCACAAGAAATGAGTTCTGAGGGGAGAAAGGTAAGTCAAAAACCTCCTCAAAGGATATCCTGCACTTGAAGCTCAGTCACAGTTAGCTCAGACAGCTAAATCCTTAAATGTTTCATAGGTTTTCCTTGGCAGCTTGTGTCAACAGTGTCATAGATCTTCTCAAGGGAATGGAAAGATGGAAAGTAGAAAAGGAAGTTTGGACAGGGTGTGCAGTTGGCATTTGGTTGGTGGTTTAAGAGAAGGATCAAGCATGAAGTGCCATTGCAAGATATTTCTATAAATATCTGGCATATGTAGAGATGAACGGATTCTGCAAAACTGACAGCCCCACAGAATCCCTGCAGGAATCCAATTTTAGGAAAATTTGCAGTGTGCAGAGTAAGATTCCGAGTTCAGCAGGAGTTGGCTGTGCAGGTGTCTGGCTGATCCATGTCTGTGTGCTGACCCTTTGCTGTTAGAGGGCTTTTCAGGTACTATTTCTGGCTGCCTGTCCTCTTCCTCAGCTCTCTTCCATGGAATATGTTTGCTTTAGGTGTAATGGAGGTTGCTTGGTTTTGTGTTGCCCTTACTGCATTTGGGGTTTTCACTTTGTGTATCACCTTTGAGATAAATGCCCAGTGTTCTCTACCTAAAATTTCTGCAGAAATAACTGACCAAACATCAAGTTTTAGCCCTGCTTAGTATGATTGGAGCAATTTCACAGGATATTCTGAGTGGAAAGGGACCCACAAGTATCCTCTACTCCAACTCTTAAGTGAATAAATTCTGGGATCCATGCAGGGATCAAATGGGGCTCATGATCATGGCTTTTCCCCTTTTCAGTCCCTAACACCTTTTAATGAATCAGTGCTTGAAATCCTATGTCTCTTGGTTCCTTTTTTTCTTTTTTTGTATGACAAATCATATTTTTTGGCACTTTTCACCTATGTTTCTCAGGCTTTCTCTAAGCTCCTTCATTTTATTCTCTCTCTGTTTCTTTCCCACATCATCTGCTCTTCCTCTCAATCCATTTTGTGAATTTTCCTCTTCCTTCTGAAGGCTCCACTTCCCTCAGCTTCTGTCCTCTCACCTCCTGTCCTGTTGGAGGAGATGTGTGCTCTTCCCATGTGCTGGCAGGCACAGCCAGGGTACAGAAGGTGCTGTGCCTCCAGAGGAGGCTGCTGTGGCATGGATGAATCCCTCTCTGGGTTGGATATTTGTCTGGAAATCCAGGTGAATGTTTCTCAGCATCTCCTGTCTGGCTGTGCCTTGAGCTCCCCCACGTTCCTGTGTGTAAATACAGTGAAATACAGTGTGAAAGGGAGTAAATATCATGGGCCAGGCACAGACCTCAGGTGAGGCTCTGGCACAGTTTCGGTGTTGGTTTGGATTCAGCCTCGACTTGGCATTTTACTTGGTGCCACTCTGCTGGCTGTAAAGTCAGCAAAACCACAACTTTTGAGTGCACACTCTGCTGAAAAACTGTTGGGTGCTGGTGCTTGTTTGGTACTCAGGGAGCTCCAGATGGAATTTGCTGTGGAAATGAAGTAATTACTTTGTCTCTATTTATAAATCCAGTTCCAAATTAGAGAGTACCTTTAATCAAAATACTTTTGCTAGCTAGGTAGAAATGACTTCTCTTATAACCTTGACCCTGTAGCAAGATTGTTACAAATGTTTCTGTATCCCTTCTCCTTGGGCCTCCTTGAGGGAGGTGATACCTTCTTCTTCAATGTGTTTGACTAATGGAAACATGTCTCTTGCCTTTTGTCTAGGAGAGTGCTGCCTCACTGAAAGAAAACAGCAATAACACAGATGATATAAAGGAGACAGAGGAGAAAACTGAGCAGAGTTCAGACATTTTGGATGTGCCATCACAAGGTATTTGGTTAGTTTTTACATGCAGCACTACAAAAGGACTTAGGCTAAGTATTTTCTACATTAAAAATTGTTCCCTGTGAGGGTGGTGAGGCCCTGGCACAGGTTGCCCAGAGAAGCTGTGGCTGCCCCATCCCTGGCAGTGTCCAAGGCCAGGCTGGAGGGGGCTCTGGAGCAACTTGGGATAGTGGAAGGTGTCCAGGAGGCTGGAACTGGACTTTAATGTTCCTTCCAACCCAGGCCATCCCATGGTCCATGGAAACACTGCAATATCTCCATGTGAATGGAGCAAAGTTTATAAATACAGGGATGTTTTGATAACACTTGAGTTTTGCTGACATTTTTATTAATGATTGTTAAATGTGGAGAGATAACAGGACAGATAGGTAAATGGAGTTTGTCCCCACACTTATTTTTATTTATTTATCATTTATGCTTATGTACATGTTTATCATGTTTGTATAGAGATGTGTATTATTATACATATGTTTATAGGTGAGACACACAATCTTTATGAATCTGCCAGGCTCTGGGGAGATTTACTTCCTCAGAAAATGATGATTCCAATGTATATCATGGTAGGCATTGGTGTAGTGTGAGGTGTTACTGAGTATTCCCTAAAGGAGTGCTTAAAGTGAGATACCTGCTCTTACACCTGGCTAAATGAAGGCCTGATTCTAGGAAATAAAACTGTTTGTCTCTCCCACGTAAGTTACAAATTTCTCCAGTGTTGTGGTGTTGTCCTTTGGCTTAATAAGAGTGAGTTTTCTTGTGGTACTGACTTAAATAAAACAACTGCAAACAACTATTAGCATAATTTAGCTCCACTTCACAGCCTTTTTCTTCTTTCCCACCCCACAACACTTTGGACTGAGCACAGTCCAGTGAACCAGTTGTCAGACTAGACCCTAAAAGCAAGGTTTTCAAGAGAATATGAAGGACTTGGGCCTCATGTGGAGGAATTTGTATTTTATTTCTGTCAGGCTTTGAAAACCCCTACCACAACATTAGGTGAAGTGGATGTGCACAGATACCAATTCTACCTGAGTGTTTTCCAGCTTGTTCATCTGTTTTAATAAGGAAAGAAGGAAAAAACTGCTTTTTCTGGCAGGCTCATGGTTTGCAAACCCTTTCAATCACTTTTGAGAATAGCAGTGAAAGGATGCTCAGTTACCTTAAGTTCAAAGCAAGGAGCCAGGTAAATGAGGGTTAAAAACCAGAAATGCAACAATAGAGAAGAGTGACAATTTCTCTGGATTTACCCTTATTGTACCACAGTTAAGGAGATAAATCACTTTGGGACAATAAATAGTTTCTTTAGAAGATACCTATATATTTTTGTATAATTATTTTTTTAAACAAGTTAAATATAAGCTGCCACTGTTAAATGCAGTAAAATGTTTTTTACTTCTGGTAACTTTGTAGTTCAGAATATCTGCAAAAAGACATTATGGTGGTGTGTGATACAGTAGAGTCAAACCTCTGCTTACCTCAGAATGTAACTAAATCTGATATAAAATTAACACCATTTTCACTTTTTTTTTTTTTTAGCCTGAAGACAATTTATAGAGAGAGTTGTCATTTTTTGATATGGTCTTATTCTCTCAGACCAAATTTCATAACAATTATAGTAGCTGTTTTTACAGTATTGAACACTTTTTTCTTGATTCATGTCAACTGTAACTTCTCTCCTCCTGTACCATCCCTTGTGATGTTTTATGTGGGATAGGTTGGTTTTTTAAAGAAAATATTTATGGCCATTTTTGTCCACAGTGTTTCTGCCTTTTACTAACATTTTCCAACTAATTAAACACTAAGTTCATACATTTGTGATATGTAAGTAATTATGCACTGAAAAAAAAGGAATTGTCTTTGTTATCTGAAAATTGTGTTTAATGTTAAATCCCTCTTGCTCTTCATAATTACCATGTCTTTCACCTTCAGCACATGACCTTTTAGTGCCTTATTTTTATATATCTTTTTATTTGCTTCATTTATTTTTATATCAACACAGTATTACTAAACCTGTCCAGAACCTGCTGTATTATTGTGCTTGTGAAACACTTCTGTGGGTAATGATGGACTCATTTTGTCAGTAAATCCCTATTCCTATAGAAATCATTTGGAACTGGCCACAGATCCAAAAGCTCAGCCCCAAATCCAGAAGTGCTTTTCCCTGGCCGGCTCTCTGCCTTTCCCCACGTTTCAGAGATTAGTGAACAGCACCGGCAGATGGGGCTGGAATGCTGCACTGAAGCACTTCCAGCACACAGGGAGAATGCCAGGAGAGGTGGGAAAGGTCGGTGAGTTTGGGCACAGGGTTAACTCTGCTGTCTGATGGGTTTCCAGAGGAGGATGCAGTGCTGCAGGAGGAGGCAGGAGGCACAGAAGAGGCAGCACGAGTTGTCGATTTGCAGCAGCTGGTGCCCCTGGGGGGTGTGTACCACATCGATGCCCTGCAGCTGCCGCCCCAGGTCCAGGACGTCGGGGACTGGAGCATGGTGCAGGTGAGGGAGGAAAGGAACCAGCCCTGCTGCCCTGGCCCCCCTGAGGAGCTGCTCCTGAGGGTTGTCACTGCTGTCACATGCACTGGACACGACTCCTGAGCAGCAAACTAACGAGGCAAGGTTTGCAAATCATCAGCTTTTCATATGTGAAAGGTAAAAGCACGGTGGTACCAAAATCACTGCTGGTTCAGCTCCAGGCTCTTCAGGCTGGTTGAGGACTGTGGTCACTGTGGTCTGGTGTCCTCTAGTGCTGACCTACCCACAAATGGCACTGTGAAGCTGGAAACCTTTAATAAGCAAAATTCCCAACGAGCCAAACTCAGAGAGCAGGACTGTGGGCAGGGGAAGAGCCTGGGATATTCATTCCCAGCCCCTGGGACCTCTCCTTCCCTCTGACATTGTGGGGACAGGGTGGAATTACACCTGCTTTTGCCTCCCAGCTGCTCCTGGTTTCTGGGGCTGTGGATCTGCTGGAAATGGCTGTGCCCATGGCCCTGCCTTGGGGCTGCCTTCAGCAGCACAGGAAGGGCTCCAAGGCCTCGTGGTAGAAACTCTTCTACTGCCTTCAAAGTTGTAGTTGGAAATGTGCAATATTAGCAAACCAGTTTAAATGGTGCATTAAAAAACTTTGCAGTGGTTAGATGAACTCAAAAAAAACCCCCTGCATTTTCTGATAAACCCCTTATCTGTCCTTTTCCTCTCTTGCCAAAGCTGTTGGATGTTGGATTGGAGGTGTATCCATATTCCCCAGACGAGGCTGAAGATGGCACACAGGCAGCAGTACAGATAACCCTGAGGCTCCCTGATAATGTGATTTATTTTCAAGTCCCTGTGGTAGCCCGATGGGATTCTGCAGGTACAAACTTAGGACATAAATATATTTTAAATTTCAATAGTGGAATTTATACGAGTTGGGCTATTGTCACAATTCAGCTGTAAAGATAAGGGCCAGTTTGGAGCCCAGAAGTAGTTGGGGGATTTCAGTGTTAATTGATTTGGGGTTTTTAAATTTTATTATTACTTTTTTGGCTTAGTTTCACTTCATCATTACTGCCAGAAGCCTCCCATGTACATCATTGTATCTTTCCACCCTCTTTGTCCAGGCCAGCAGTGGAGAACCGATGGCATCAGCAACATAACCTATGAAGCAGAAGAAAAGAGCATCACCTTGGGGATGGGTGCCTTTTACACAGTCACCCTTCTCCAGGATGCTCACCTGAACCTGCCCTATCAGGCCTGGGAATTGCACCCTACAGGTGTGGATGAAGGACTCTTCACAGTCACTGCAGTCTTTGCAACCATTCAGATACAAATTAAGGTACTGTCAGTAATTTTTTTAATCAAACATTTGCAGTTCAAAAACCCCACACTTATTACAGTGTCCCTGATTAAGAATGTGGGATCCTTCCACAAGAGCAATTTGAATCTCTCTTCCTTTCCAAGCACTGCACTGGTTATTTAATTTCACTTATTTACTATGAGAAAGTATCTGTGCATTTGCTCTGAAAAGTTTCAGTCAGTGCTTTGCTGCTGGTGCTGCCTTGCTGCATTCAAGTCTGTTCCACCTGTTAGAGACCTGAAAATATTCCTATCTCCTCCCAGTTCTGCCAAGAGAAGTTAAAGCATTTCTAGCAGCCTACTACTAATAGTCCTTGTTTCTTCTCAAAGTTCAAGCTACTCCTGATTATCCATCTGTTCACTGCTGTACAAATCAGTACACCAGTGGCATTTCTCAATTCCTACACAAAGCTGGATCTGTAAATGAAAGGTCACAGCCCAGAGTAGCAGATGATGTGGGTAATACCCAGCATAGCAAAGATATCAATATTTGAAGCCTAAAGCAGAAAGAAGCTTCCATAACCAGTAAGTTGCTTTCACTGGTTTGTACAACAGGATAATCAGTGTATGTTGTCTTCAGTAGTGGTGGAAGAGAAGGAGGTGCTTTCCCACATCACAGGAAAATGGATGAGTCCTTTTGCCCTCAGAGCAGCTTTGAAGAGAGCTGGAGTGAACATTTTCCCAGCAGAATACTCTCCCCAGTATGTCCCTGTGCCCAGGAAGGTGAGTGCCAGAGAGTTTCCTGGTGGTTTTTCCCCATTTTTCACTCAGGTCACCCTTTCCTGCCCTGGGACCTGCTGTGCTGCCAGCTGAGCCAGGGACTGAGTAACAAGGCCCTGACATTGCTGTAACACAGGGAAATAGGGTGAGCTCTGTTTTGTCTCATTTGTCCTTGTGCACTGCAGGCTGCCCTGGCAGAGGTGAAGGCCTATGAACAGATGGCTCTGCTTGCAACTGCTTTTGCTTTTGCTCACAGCAAGTGGAATGGAGAAGCAGGGCCAGAGCAAGTTGTGTTCAAGGTTTGTGGAGTCAGACCAGCCTTCCAGAGCAGACCAGCACTGGCCCCTGCCCCAGTTAGACAGAAACAATGAACTCAGCCATGGTGGCCTCAGCCCCTGCCTCAGTTCAGTGTCACACACTGCACTTGAGGGAGCTCTCAGGAGACACAAGTCCCAGCAGCAAAGACACTTGCTAAGGAAAATGGGACTGATAAGTCACCAAAGGAGGCTTTAGCCAGAGCTCCCTGCTCTTCAGAGGGCCCTTGAAAATCAGCAATCTGCCCTGCCAGCATTTTAAAGAACAGCTGGGACTTTCTTGCTGCCTGTAAGGTTTCCTTTGCTCCATTACTGCAAAGGAGGGAGTAAGCAACCTCAGTCCTGATTCGTCTCCACCTGTGAACTAAAACACATGGTTAAAACTTCTCCCAGCCAGCCAAACACTCCCACGTGTGGCTGGAGAAAGGTAGCACACCCCACTGCTGAAAGCTGGAGTGGTTTCCTGACTCTCAGGTTAAATGCATGGGACACACAAATATCAGAATTTGTACTCTGACAGTGGCACAGGCTTCACCTCACAGAGCATTTTCTCCTGCCATAGGTGAGTGAACATCTCACAGCAGGTTCTGCCAAAGACAACGACTGGTCTCTCTATATGTTCAGTGGTGAGAAGGTAGAAAACCTCAAGCTCACTGAAACCAGTGAAGCTTTTTCAGAAGAACTGGAAGAAAAGTCTGAATTTCACTCCACACTCTACCATATGCTGAAGGATTCTGCCAGCAGTGAAGCCATGGATAAAGTGGAAAGAGCTGGCTTCCTGTTTATTGATTCTGTGTATCAGCTGCTCCTTGCTACCAGAGTTTTAGCATACTCTTAGATGCTGTGTGCTTTCCTTTAAAACTTTATTATCAAAAGCTTTCAATAGTTACATTTCAAGTCTTAAATCCTTTTATATTGAAATCATTGAAACAGGTTCTGAAATTCAAATACTTTATCTTTGTTCGAGCAAAATAAATTGGAACACTGGAGGAGCATTTCTTCTGCAAGTTTGGATGCTGTTTGTGTATCACAACTCCAAAAAGTTTATCTTAATCGCTGCTTATTTGTAATAAACTCATGTGTACACTCAAATGAAGAATGCTTTGAAAACCAAACACTGCTGCCTGTAATTAGGGAAAACCAAATCATGCCCTGAGCACTGCATTTTTTTATTACATTACCAAAATCATCTCTATAGGGTGGGAAAGGAGGTACAAAAGCAAATCTTTTATTGCAAAGCTGTAGCATGCTCATCTTGGAACTCTCTTAAAAAAGAGAGGTAGAGAGGTAGTTTTTGATGAGTAAATTTAATCAATAAATCTAAACCATCAGCCACAAGAACAGGTTATCTAAGTGGGAATTAGATATGAGGCAGGTAGAAATTAAATCCCAAGTACAGTTACTCTGTTAATTGTATTTAACACAGTATCTCAGTTCAGTAGTTTATTTTCTACCCTAACTTGTTTAGATTTTTAAATCACTACAGCAATTTAATAAGAAAGCAAGTTTGACTACCTGAAACTAAAGGCTAATTTTACCAGACCACTGTATAGCCAAAATACAGGTGATGGTGTTTAGAAAGCTGGATACTGATGACCACACACAGAAATTGAATTCAAAACTGAGTTTATATCAATTGTTTTTATTAGATATCAGCAGTTTACAAATTTGAATTAAGAAAATTACAGAACAGAATTAACTTGAATTCATTCTTGGTTGTAAAGTTTTTTCTTTAAGGTCATAATAATTTTTAGGCAGATGTCATCAGCAATAAATTCTAGACTGTCTAAAACACAGCCCCACTATTTCCTTATTCAATAACTGATAATTTATCAAAAATCTAAGATTGTGCTAAACATTTTAACAAGTATTTCATTAACTACTCTATTAGGCCCTTAGTATATTTCAAGGTTTTTTTAAAACTTTTACACAATACAGAATTTTTAAAAGCACTTAAGGATTCTATATTGCAAATTTTTTTTGTAACTTTCAAAACTAGGAATAAATAAACTGTTCCTGCAACAAGGTGAAATCCACTATTCAGTATTACCACATTTTGACTTCTCCACACTTCACATCTAAGCACAGAACCTTCTAGCTGGAATACTGTTTTAAACCACTAATTCCCCACCATTTTAATGCACATCAATTTATGACTTCAAGAGCTTTTACTTCCTGGAAAGCACAGGTTTAATTTAAATGCATATTTTGCTACAGTCTACTGAACACCACCACCTCCTTTCTCTTTCCTGCCTCACAGACAGAGCCAGTAATAAAATAAAGCTCCCAGCTTATCTAACAATAAGGTTAAGAAATAAAGACTGGAAAGGAAGAAAAAAAGAAAAAAAAATATATGCAATGTAACAAGTTGCTGCAAGATTTCTGCTCTGTTAAGATGAAACAGCACTAAGAAAAGGCTGAGTCAGAAATCTGCACTAAGAAACAGATAAAAACATCATCAGTCTTAAGGCAACCTTCATTTGAATCAGCAGTGATTACTTGTGTGCCTGAAGAGGAATCCTTCTTTAGCTTCACTCAGGAACCATATCGATCCTAGGAAAGTAAAAACAAATACCAGACCAGATATGAGTGCATTTCCCATGGAAATAAATCAGTTTTACTTCCATTTGTGCAATAAACAGCAGCTGAATTCTTCAAGATTTTCAGAAAATGGAGCAGTGCTTCCAAGAACTGGAGTTTAAGGTTGAATTCCAGGATCATCAGCCTGATTTTCAAACACCTGAGGGCTCCCAATGACCTCAAACAGAAATGCCAAGTGACTGCAGCACAAAACATGCTGGACACTGAGGCCAGGATGGCTCATTCCATGCAAAAACATGGATCAAGGGTCAATTAAAGAGCCAACACAAGAGTTGGTCTGGATGATCACAGCAGATCCCTTCCAACCAAACTATTCCATTCTGAGTTAGGGACTGTGATGAGTTTTAAACCAGAGTGACAACAAGTAACTTTCATGATGGGATTTTTTATTTTAATTGTAAGAAAAAAGATATCCTAATGAAGGTGAGCTAGCAGATAGAGATTTATTTTTTAAATTATAAAGATTTACCATCTACTTTGAGAGGTCTACAGGGCTCAAAACCAAATTCATTCTTTTCTTCCTAAAGATAATTCAGTGGCAGGATCCATGGTACTAAATCCCTACAGGAAGACTTCAACTGATGGTTAATAGATTGTGACATTTTTACTCACCTGTATAGATGTCATGACTCCATTAGCAAGGACAGAAAGTTTTCCAGCTACAGATTTCACTCCTTGTTTAAACTGAGCTATATCAGGAGCTGAAGGCAAGACACTGGAAATATTGTAGCTTCCTAAAAGGAGAACACACACATGGAGGAAGCAGAATTTTATATCAAAATCAATGTTTTGGGTTTTTCTCCCTGAAGTACAATATATGACTAGGAGCACTAGAGAGAGATCTCAACGTCTCAAATGCATCTTCCTTTAGATTTTCAGGTTTTCATAATTCCACCCAAGAGTGTTATCCTCTACACTCTGTATTCCTAGCTATCCAAAATTCACATTGGGATAGTAGATGGCTTATTCTGTACTTCCAGTCTGTGACAATGTTGTTTTGTATCCTCAACAGCTGTTATCCTATCTACACAGCTATTATCTATAATAGAGAATATTATATATAATATCTGTTTTTTTAATATATATATATATATATATACCTCAGACAGCCCTATTTCTGAGCTGTAATTTGGACTTCCTTACAATCTGTTCCACTCATCAAATGCTTCAAGCATTTTTGTTACTAAAATCAGTCATAGAAATAAAATCTGCAGATATAAATAACCAGAGAAGCTCTAACCACTTCTGAGCCACAAGAATTCCCTCATCATTTGCTGGTTAAGTTTGGTTGGTCTAAAACAGTTCTTGAAAACAAGGCAGGAAAGCAACTCCTTTTCATGTGGTTTCCTTCCAAATCAGCACCTCCAAATCAGCCACTTGACTTTCTAACATCAGCTTTGAAATAATGCAAAAAGGCTCTTCCTTGCAGCCCCCTCTTCGGTTAAAAACCTCAGCATTCTGTACAAAAGCAAGGAGCCCCAACTGTTCTACCTGGACATCTCATCAATGCTCACAAAAACAACCTCAGATGCAAAAGGATGTTTTATCCTGGCAAGGACTCCAGAACTACAGTGGTGTTTTTGTTGACAGTGTCCTGATTAAGTTGATTTTATGGAACTAATGATAGTCTGAACGTTAATTCCACACCAGACAAACTGTCATTGCAGCAGCATTTCTCCCAGAAGGGGCACCCCTCAGTTTTTGGGGTGAGGAGTGTAGCAGAGACATGCAGGAAAGGAAGTTTCTGCACATTTCATATAGTGTGAATTTATGACACCACGTTGCAAATGCTCTTTCAAGTGGCTAAAGCAGCTTACTGTGATTTCTGCTTGGTATCTTCTTCCCTCCTTAATTATTTTTTTTAACATTTCAAATTCCTAAATCCTGGCTGTACTTAAGCAGCTGGTAACAGGAGTTATTTCTCTGCTAGTCAGTGTATTCAAACTTGCTTTCAGGGGATCAGAACTAAACAGTCACATGCTTTGGGGTTTTTCCCTCCTACTTTTCCACAGTAAAATCAGATGCTGCACACTGATTGCTTTTCCAGCCTATCTGAATAATTTCACAGATTTCAAGTTCTTTATTAACGCTTCTTTTTCCAATTTCTTCAAATGTTAAGGAATGAAACTCAACTGATTAAGCCTATAGAAGATACCAGTATTTGCCACCTTTTCCATTGCAGATTATTGCACAATCCAAGAATTGTTGGAAAGAAAACATGAGACACTTTCAATACCCCAAGGGGCTTCTTTTCATTCAATCTAATCTTTCTCCCTTTCTGATTTGATGAACTACACTCTCTAGTGTGAGGTGTTCCAACAAATCTTTGAAACAGACACTCCAAGTGAAGATCTTCCTTAATAATTTTGCAAGGCCAGAGGTAGAAGCAAATATCCCACTGAATGGATATGCCATGCAACAGATTACATGGGAATTTCAAGTCCACTAACATTTTATTAATGATTTTTCCTAGATTCAGTATTATTATGACAGCTAATGAACTACTTATGGTAACTAATGAAAAAAACTACCTTAGAGCCCATTTAGGTGTTACCTCACTGGAAAATATTACAGTTTTCCTTTGATAAATGTTATTTACTAAACAGTCTGTTATTTGCAACACAGCCCCCGAGTATAAAATACTGAACTTACAGAATCAAAAACAGAGAGGTTGAAATTTAAGGGGTTAATTTTCAAACCATGACTACAACTGCCATGCCAGTTTGAGCTATTAGCATTTTGCTTGCAGAACACAGTGATTGTGACTAGATGCAGAGCCAGGGCCTGGATTCCCCATGTGCTCCAGTTTCTCACTCTCTTTGGTATCTACCTGTTGGTTGTTTTCTCTGGTCTTCAAACAAGTCAGCTGAACTTATGGATGTGCTTCCAGAGAGCCTTTCCAGCCGAGCCCTTGCTTCATACTGGAAAAGAATTGAGAATGAAAAGGATTTTATCAGCTTGCTGCCACCTTTTGAGGTCACATCAGATAATCTAAGAGACTACAGACATTAAGAACTGAAGTGGACCATACTGAAAGTTGTGCCCATTTCAGTTCTCACATCACTTACACTGAGTTTGCCACCATCTCGTTTCTGAGTCACCCAAGAGTGACATTCATCATTGCAACCCCAAGGGTCCCACTTGCTGTTAGTTACCCTACAACTGCTGAAAAACTATGCAACCATGAAAAACAACAACTAAAAAATGTGAAATGGAGGGGAAAGCACTGCAGTTAGCATCCTGCTGACCCTTCCAACCAAATGACACTTTTAAATCAACTTTTTCCAAGCTCCCTGCAATTATAATTATATTTATATATAATATATATAACATATATAATTGTATTTTTAATTAGTATTTACACTGTTAGTTGTTCATTAAAAATCTGTATCCTGCCTCCAAAATGCAGCACAATACTGATCTCTTTTTTCCAGGCTGATTCAACTCCATGCAATTCACCAAAAAAATTATTTACTTGGTTAGCTTTACAACATTAATGATGTTCTCATGTAACAAATACACAGCAGGAAGATGCTTCAGCAGTGGTTTGTTGGCATCAGTTTGGGTATTTAGAACAAATGAAGCCTGATTCTATCAAAAATCAGGAGTGCTGAATCATAGTCTGCCACTTCTATCAGGAAAGAAGAATGATGGAGGTACAGTCCTATGTGCAACTGCAATTCCTTAAAATTAAATTCTAAATTATCAAAAACTTGTACACTTCTATGAAACAAATAATCAAGGGGATATAATTCTATAAGCTCACTAATTCTGCCAATGTTAACTATTTACTGCCTTCTCTCTTACTCACAAAAATACTATTTTTACAGCCAAATAATATTTTAACATTTAAAAATACTTATCACCGTTTCCTACTTACATCAGCCTGATCTTGCCTCCCGAAGTACATGTCTGATGAAATGGCTTTGACATTTCCAAACTTTTGCTGAGCCTCGTCTGTGTTTTCAGAAGGTTCATACTCAGGCTTACGGCGAGACGCAGGCCTGGAAGGAAAATAAACTGCATCAGGGAGAGAAACCTCATCCACATTGTGGCAGAATGAAAGGGAAAAAAAAAAAGAGCACTGAAGAACTCCAACTGTATTGTACAGATAAATGAAAAGTATGATTTAAAGTAGAAAAAAGAGAGGCAGAAACCACCAACCAGCACATAACCCTCCCCATTCTTACATTTTTTACTTGGTTACAAAGATAAAAATACAGTTTTCATAGAGAAAAGATTTATCATCACAATCAGGCCTGTTGTTTGTGTCTCCAGTACCTTCATCCCCAGAATTGAGCACCCCAAATTTTCATTCATTTGTTAACAAGGTTTCCTTTGATTCATCACACAATAAACAAAGCAGGTATGTGTTCAGAACAGGGCAAATATTTCAGTTTCTCCCCCACATCTTTTGTCTACTTCCTCTTTTGCTGAAAGTGTTTGGGAATTACTTCCAGTACATGCCCTGAACAGCTCTGAGCACAACAGACAGAGCTTAAAATGTAAGGAAGAAATTCAGCTTACAAAAGGAATTCAGACAGGAGATCCCTTGACTGCTGATGGAAGTTCTGGCCAAATTCTCCGACAGACTGAAGAAAATCCCACTACTATGACCAGGACTCAAATCAAATTAAAACTTGGGCTTTCTGGACAAAAACCAGTTTGGTTTTCTTGGCCTACCTGTCTGAAAATCCTGTGCTTTTTGAAGTTAGCAATACATCAATGTCTTTACTATTATTTTCTTTCTTCCAAAAAGCATCTGAATTGTCATCCCATTTAGAGAAAGTGCTGGTCCTCAAATCTGAAGAATCATAGTACCTAGAATAAAAGAAAGGAAAACCTATTGAAAAGTCAGAACTTTGTTATTTATTGAAAAGTGGGAATATATTTATTACTTGTTAGATAATGACTGCTGTAAGTAATCACCAGCAAGTATGTTTCCAAATTACAGTTGTCAGTGAGTAATTTGGATTTCACAATAATGCTTTAGAAGCTTTGTACAGTTGAATCCAATGGCTCAGAACAGGGAGGAAAGCTTTTATTTCTGGTTCTGTATTTTTTTTAAATCCAAATATTAAAAACTTGTGAGTTTTGCAGCACATTTTATTAAAATTAAATCCTAAAAACATATTTCTTGAAAGTGAGTCTGAGTTTAATAAGGCAATCTTCTCTTGCACATCAAAATCATAGGGAAAACACAAAATAAAGGAAAGGGGGGAAAAAATGAAGAATGTTTGTCAATTCTGGTACATGATTTGGTCTTTTCCCCTATCTCAGCATATGTGGAAAGTATTTGAAAAAAAAATACACCACCAAAACCTATTAAATGCCAAAGATTAAGATCTTGTGCTTGAAGAAATTTACCATAAGTTTGGCTACGACCAGGATGGGGAGAAAGATCATCAAAACCACAGGGGGATAGGAGAATGGAACCATTCAGTAGAACAAGATAAATATTAAAGTCTGCACCTGCATTTTGTGAAAAATACTCCTATAAAAGAAAGTTCTCCTTGTTTGCACTATGAATGGTCAGGCCACTCATTTTTGCAGTTTATGAGAAATGTGACACCTGCAGCAGCAAAGTCTCAGCACCGAGCACGGAAAATATCAGGGACAGATGTGGAATGAACTTTTACAAAAAGCAGGAGCCTCTCTCCTGATAGACAAAAAGAAACTACAGCAATCTTCTAAATTCCATAATAAAAAACAATCAAGGTGTTTTTATGGATTTGAAGCTTTCCAGTCTCACAATGGCCACCAAAACCATGGCATTGGGTAGGGGCCACATGAGCTGATCTGAGTGAAGTGTTTATTTTCTCTAAGCTTCCCTTCTCAGATTTTTGTAGCTTTGCAAAATACTTCCTCAGTATTTGGGGTGGGGGACAGAAAGAAAAATTGCATTTAACAGAAAACAAAATTTTACATTGTGACACTAATAAAGATTTTATTAACTGTACCAAAAGCCAAACAACGAAATTCAGGATTTTCAGAGGCTTCAATTTTAAAGGTCTAAACCTTGAGACTTTTTTGCTTAATTCACTTAATATACTTGCTTAATTCACTCTAATATCCAGGATGATCATCTTGCTTTCGGGCATATACTAAGATGATCTAAAGGCTACTTTGCCTCTATTTCAAGTCACGGCTTGAAATAAAGGACAATAAAACCCCCAATAAGTCCAAATCTGACTGTTCTTTTTTTAAAGAGAATGAACTTGTGTAGCAACTCCAATTAGATCCTCCCAGCTCGAACCAGAACAACAAGAGCAGGGAACAGCCAGGTTACAATTTATCCTCTCATCACTGAACCACAATGCATTAAAAAGCCTCCTCCATAATTTATCCTTTGCCTGCTGGTAGCTGATGAATAATTTGAGAGCAGTAGCAGTTCTTTTCAGGGAACAAACAAGGCAAGCACTGAAATGCTACGTTTTATTTTACAAGACTGCTGCCACTTTCCTTGGACCCACATTTTGTGTTTCTGCTGCAGTGATTGCACTACAAAATAGTGACACAAAAGCCTTTGTGCTTTTATTTGCCTGTCTACAAACAATTAGGTACAATTTCTCATGTTGCTGTGGCATGGATCCAATAAAGGCAGTTCATGAAAGCAACACCTGTTTGTGTCTCTCAGTCCAGAAACAGCTGGTTCATTGCAATTAGTGCCTGTAAGATTTAATTATTTTTCTTCTCCCAAGAGCAATATTTTAAAATATGTATTGCATTCATCCTCTGATAACAAATGTTTCAATTATTTTTCACTTACATTTTATGTTTTACATTTTACATGCAAGTCTCTTGAAATAGGACTGCACACACAACACACCCAGCACAAATACCTCAAAAATACTGAAGTTTTTGCATTTGGCATGCAGAGAATGAAGCAACTGTAGTACATCTAATATCAGCCTTCAATGCTTGTTTAATTTGAAGACAATAGCACAAGAAAGAAAGAAAAAAAGGAATGAACACAAGTCATTCTGAAAAAAAATTCACTGAATTTGGAATACAGCAATAAATAAAAGTTTATATGGAACTGTCTGTGCAAGCAGAGACCAGACTCTGGACAAGATAAAATCTACAAACACATAGTTCAGCCCCCCTTCCCAACAAAGCTACCTCCCCTCCTTCACAAATCCATCTGTCACTGAGACAAAGTCAACTTTTCCAAAACTGTTCTGGTTCAGATGTCCCCTGAAAACATGCTGGATGTGTACACAGGTTCAAACTGCCTTCATCTCAGCTTCCAAAAATACTGTGCATATTATTATGGAACTTGCATATACTTCTGGGCCCATCCAAAATCAAAAGCTTACAGAGTACCTTGAGCTAGAAGAGAAGTAGGAGTCTTCCACATCATCCATGTACTTCTTCTTTGGCTTTGAAATTGTAGGTGTTTCCTGCTCTATTGTTTGCATTTCTGAGGCAACTGAGTGAGAAATGCCACTGGGGACAGGGAGAAAACAAGCATGTCAAGAGATGACAAAAATCAAAGCCCAAATCCAACTTCTGAAGCTTGCTGAGAAAGCCCAAGCTATACAAACATTTAAGGAAAGAGGAATTAAAATAAAGGAAACCCTTGGAAAACTGTTGTTCTCTCAAGCAGGGACAGGACTTCTGAACACAAAGCCTATTCTGACAGCTGGAAAACACAACCTAGGTTGACTTCTATGTTAGAAGTCATGTTAGAATTTAAATCTATCAGAAGCTTCCCCTTGACAAGGAGAAGATTTTTTGCTGATACTGCTCAGTTTCCATACATGCTCTAGTCCATTTCTTCATTTCCTGAGTAAAATGAGGGATAAGTGCAGAAAACCACAGAGCATTTCAAACACAGCTCCCAGAACTTCACATACCTCCTGTTGCTGCCCAATCCCATGCCAAGCCTCTCCAGTTCCGTTTTCTTCTTACCAGAGACGTTTAAGGTTTCTTCTTTTGCTCTAATATCAAGATCTCTGTAGGCCAACCTTAAAGATGATACACTGGAAAAAAACAGTTACCAGAGAAATGTCCAATGCTACACTGAATGATCAGCCCAGGAATATCAGTAGAACAGTAACAATATCTATTGTAGCACTGTATTTTCTAATGTCTTCCCCTAAGGGAAGCATCTGGGCCCAGCTAAGTCTCCATCCCTTACCTCTAAAGCATCTTAATATTTTCCAGACATCATACCAGTGCAGCAAAGACTGAGGTTTTTCATCTGGATTACCTAACTGCACAAATACTGCTTAAATTTAATTTGTCAGGCCAAAAGGGATATATTTTTTATTGATTTTAATGAGCAACTGAGCAATATTTTAATTTGTAAGTCTCAACTGGCATGAAGTACAAATGAACTACCAGAAGAAAGGCAAATGAGATTTAGCATGCTGCTGGTAGATGTGCTGCAAAGCAGAAAGGAGTAACTGATAACATCTACCCAGCACTTTAAGCAGTAAGATTAGCAGCCCTTCTCAGGAAATCTATTTTATTAACATCAAAATCTTATTAGTTGTTGATTAAAACAAATGGGAATACTGATCAAGTTTTTAAAAGTCATTTCAGCTATCTATTCTTGTCAGTGCACAGCAGAAGGAAATTGTGCACAAATTTAAAATCACATTTAAAGTTTCAAGTCTCAGAACTCTTCCTCCTTCTAAATACTAAACTACAAAAGAATCACTTCCACTCCTGCCACATAACAAAGTCATATTGAATTAATTTAGTAAATCTTATTACTCAAGCTTTTAAAATTAAAACCACCACAGAAATTATCTGGAAGCAAATGCAGTTTTAGCAGAGTTCACCCTTCCTTTCATTTTGGTAACTGCTGCCACCTACAGTTAAAATTCCCAAATGATAATCTCAGGAAATTCTCTTGCCTCCACTGGGACTGGATCCATAAACTCAGTGTATGTGCATCCCTCATGTCTACAAGCATTTTTAGAGGGTTTTGGCTACTGCAGAAAGGTTGCAGAACTTTTAATAAAAAAGTTGGCTTGGATTTTTAGATTTACACATTTCTGACACAGAACCCAAGACACCACTTGGGATTTTCTTCCAAACTAAATTATACAATCAAAGACAATATTGATAGAGAATAATAATACATGAACAATCCTTTTTTTTATTATTTAGTTGTCACTTCAGAGTCTCTCCAGTGGTAGTTTTTGGCAATCACCAAGAACCATGATGTTGTGGTTAAAACACTTCAAATGATCCCCTTGTGATTGGCATTTTTAATGCAACTAAAATATTCATTTCTGCAAGGACAACATCAAAGTGAGCAAAAGGAATGGGGAGGAGATTATAGACCAAAGACCTTGGTATCATGAGCAAGAAGTGATCCTGTAATTACATAATAATTCAGAAAACTTCTTAAAAGGTTATAGGAAGGATTCTCTAGCACCTGACAGGATGTTAAGCTCTGTAACAGTAGAAGTGTACATTAATCAACTATTTAGTAGTCTAATTTTGATGAGAACTAATGAAATATTAAAAAATAAAAGCCCATAGCAGAGGAATGTGGAAGGAATCAGGAACAACACCCTCTGAGCTTTAGGGTTGAGTATTTATTAATTAAGGAGGACCAACAGATTCAAGGCCTCAGACAGAATTATTCAAAGGGTTTTGGTGAAATGAAGGCAGCTCTAGTATAAACCAGCTGAAAACTTCATCAGGCAATTTGAAACATACTTAAAACTTCCTCTGCTCATACCCAGTAAGTACAAGTTAAGCTGAATTTCTTAGAAGGACTATTTTCAATAGTATTGAGTTGACTACACCAAATCAAAATAAACTAGTTACCTAGCATGAGATAAAAAAAATTCAAGAGCCAAGAGTTTTCTTAATATTTAATTTCCTACAGTAACTCATCAACTGCATAAACATATTTAACAATCAAAAAGAAGGGACTGGGGGAATTACTGCTTGGCTCATCTAAACCATGTCTGTTTGGGCTTTTTTTTTTTATTTAAGAACTGAAATTTTACTGGCATATGCTAATCTATGGTAGTGTTCAAAATGCTGTCAATTAGCTCATTAAATTAGGCCTTATGGTTTACCATTGTATAATTAATTCATACTTACAGTGGCTCTTCCTTCTCAGTTTTCTTACTACTGTGAAGATCCTCTTGTTCCTTCATTTTATCTACAGCTTGTGCTTGTTTTTCAATCTCACTAAAGCTTTGGCAGCTCACTTTTTGGGCTCCCAAACCACCTTTTTTGGCACCAAGCTGGAATTATTGAAAAACAAAAAACCAAAAGCCCCAATATTATAACTGAGACAACCACCTCAGCTGACTCAACAGCCAGATGTGAAAGCAACAGCAAACACTACACCCTGTCTGGGAGCAGTCCTTGCAGACAGCAAGGACAATTTGGAACAGAGAAAATACTTCTTTCCATATTTTGGACTTCAAAATTCTGCTTCTGCTGATTGTTCTCACAAATTTAGTTAGTTTTGCAGTGAAGTCCCACAGAAAAATGGAAATATTCGGGTTCTAATTGTTCAGAGATTGGCAGGCTCAAATAAATAAAAACACATGGAACAACTTTGGTTTCTTTTGTTGTATAGGAATAATGTAACAAATTTTGTTGCAATGGAACTCAGATTTATAAAACACTTAATACTGCAAATATGGATACAATGGTGCTGACTCAGATGGTGGCACAGTCCTCACACTGCTGCTCGCAGTCTCCTCTGTGTTTAATTCCTCACCTGCAACACTGCAGCAACAATATAATTCACAATGCATTTATCTCCACCTTCTATTGCTTTAAAGCCTTCATGTAAAAGCTCCAGGCCATGCACACACAGGTCACACACTGTACCTGCACCTGTCAACCCAGTTCTGTTGTTCTCACTGGAAGGGAACAGATCTACACAAACCACTCAGAATAAAGAATTCCTCTTGGATATTAGGGTCTTCTAGTGGGAGCACAAAATCATAGGATTTAATCTAAATTGTCTGCTCCAATAAACCTTCAAAATCTTCTGTCCTACAGTGGCCCAGACTTTGTAACAAGCTGTCACCCTGACAGCCCATGAGTAGGGTGGCATTAGGGTGATTATTAGGGCTGTTTCTTGAGTTGCAAGTCACACATTCAAAACCTGAGCTGCCTTCCTCGGTTTTCCTGTGCCTTGAACCATCATTTGGAGACACTAAACTCTCTTCCTGTCCTTTTACAGAAACCAGATGCTAAGAAAGTGTGCAAACCCCATGCAGAAGCAAGTCTATAAAATATCTTTAAATTATCTTGAAATAAATGACCTACAATACAGTTAAAAATACTCATTGCTTACATACACTTACCCCCTTCTTAGCTTGATTTGGCTTCTTTTTTATGAAGGTGGTGTTCTCTGCAAGGATTAAATGTACATTAGTTAACATATAATTTTTATTAATTCCAGAACTGTAGAAGAAAATTTCTGTAACATCAACCTCAAAATAGTTTTTGCCATCTACTTTCATGTCTTTCTACACTGAGGGGCTGAGATACTGAACTGAGCTACAGAACAGAGCTGTGAATGTCTCCAAGAAAATGTAGGGAGCTACCTTTGATTGGGATGTCTTGAAAATATGCAATAGGAATAAAATTACAGCTCAGTTGTCTGTTGCAGACTCCTGCTAGTCAACAGAACAGGAAAGCAGGACTTGTCCTTCTGAATCAGACCTGAGGTCCACCTGACCTCCTATCACTTCCAAGATGAGCTTCTTCCTGTCTAGAAAGGCACTGGCTGTGCTCAAACCCACCAGTGACACACATAAAACATCACTAAAACATCACAAGCATTATAAACAGCTCCTACTGGATGCCTGTGCACACAGAAAAACTACTCTGAGCTGAAATTTGCGTAGAAAGGGGCACAGAACAGAGATTCTTCCCTAAAAATAGAACTTGTGATGTCCAAACCAACCAAGAGAAGTACTTGCTTTAGGGGAACATATTAAAGATACAAATGAAAAAAGCCAGAAGTGCATCCAGAGAACTTTTTTGTAGTCTCCAGCTCTAAAATAACCAAACCCAAATAAAAACCAGTGATGAAGACCATACCTGCCTAAAGTATTGAAACAGGCCCAGACAGCACTTCTTTACTACCTCTGTGCTGTTCAGAATCAACACTTTGTTCTCAGAAACCTGGTCCTGCAGGACTAACCTCAAAGTGACAAATCACTGAGGTATTTTACTCTATTCTATTTCCATCAGCTTTTTTCCCTTACTCACAGTATGATAAACTGCTCAGTGTTAAGTGTAAGAGCCTGGTCATGAAGGGTAATTGCATTATCAACACAGGATTTTTCCAGTCCAAGTTTTTATGTTCAGATTTCTGAAAAGGGAGCAAAATCTATTTCCACAGCTCTTCCCAGGCAGACATTCTCTGCCCAAAGGGATATTTGGGTTCCCAACATTTGCTGCTCTCTTCTGCTGCTTGCACTCATTACCTAATGCAGGCTGTGGGGATGTGCTAAGGCCATCAACACTTGGTCCATGTTCTGGTCCTAAAAGATAAGGAATAACAAGGGTAAGGGTATCAGAAGGCTCTTTAGAATGCATGAAATACCAAAACACATCTCACTGTGCTCAGGGTAGTGCCTAGCAGAGACACCATAATGTGCTATTTCCATCACAGCTTTCCCAGTCACTAAAAGAGCAGCAGGCACTCCAACTTCTTGTGTTATTAAGCATGGTTAGGTTACTTAACTATTAAAGCAGGGTAAAAAGAGACTAAATTGAGACAATATCAGGAAAGTGCAACTTATTATTAACAAAGAATTAGTCATTACCTTCACAGGATTCTGGAATGTTTTCTGAAGTTTTCTGCTGGAGAGAAACTGGTTCTGGTAACATCCACTCTGTATCCTTCGCCTTGGAAAAAAAAAACACAAAATCAAAAGTGCACGGAAAATAGAACACAGCAAATAAATATAAGCACTTAGCTAAAGACTGCCTAAGCATCACTGGTTTATTAATATTGAATTCTTATGATTACAGCTTTTAGGATTAAAACCTGTACTCAGAAGGGCAGCTATTAAAATGACAAGAAATGCCTACCTTTACTAAAAACAAGATGGTTTCCATTCACTCCTGAACACTGTTATTTCCCCTCTCAGGAATTTTGTTTACCATATGTTTACCATCAAAGCCAATAATATGCATTTTAACTGTGCTTTAGATTTATTTATTGTATGCTGGATGATTTACTTACATACAATCACCACAAGCTCTTGCACTTCCCGTTTTCTACACACTTCATTTTTGATTGTGAGCAGTCCCCCCAACATTCCTGGTGTGTCCTCCCACTCCCTTCAAACACATCCCCCTACATGGAGGCAGGTTTGTGACCAGGTCACAACAAATGTTGTAAGAACTGTTACACTTTGCTGACTGAAAACCCAAGGTACAACACAGTACATTTATATCAGAGTACTTCAAAGTAAGAAATCCTGGTTCCACGTGGAATAATTATGTCTACAAAAAAAAATTAATGCCACATTTGGCTACTATTTGGGTCATTTAAAATGATGATCTTAGCAAGTGATTCACATCCAGGAAGAATTCTGAGACTCACAGAAGGAAAAGCAGATAAATATTATCTCCCTGACCTACCTTTTCTCTATAAAGTTTTCTTTCAGGGTTTAATCTTCACCATAGAGCTCACAGTCAACCAAAGTGTTTAGAAAGGAAACAAGAATTAGACAGGTAATTTGTACCTTGGTAGAGACATGGGATGCAAAAAAATCTTCCTCCTCTTTGTTTTGAGTTGGTGTTGGTGGCATTCCACACCCATCTGTCCACAGCTGAAATTAAGGGACAGAATTTTACAGGTTACTTGCATGAATGTATTTTTTTTTCAATGCACTAATCTTAAAACTACTCTGCTTTCTTTTCAGGTTAAAAATGTATTGACTTTTTTTCTTGTCCTTATTTTTTCCTTACAAATTTATCTAGTGTTCAATAGATGACATTCCTTTTTTCTATTAAATTCATATGTATTTCTTTTGTTCCTGGTGGACCAGCCAAGAGCTTTGTGCAAAGCCAGATCTCAGAGCTGGGGTCCCCAGAGTGCCACAGGATTGCAGGACAGGACTCCAACCTGTGACCTGCATTCCAAGATTACTCACAGGCAAATCTTCTCACAGCTCTTCCTACTCCATGCAGGAATAATGACCTTTGTCAGAAAGGATAGTGAAAGTACAACCAGCTCACCTCACCATTCAACAATCAGCTCTATTAGTAAGTCAGAAAAGGAATTTTTAACATGTGACAGGAGAGGGGATGGTTGATACTAAATGCAATTATCTGAATAATTTACTTCAGTAATTTAAATAGCACATAATCACTTAAGTTTGTAGCACACAGCTGAAAAAGTTTACTAAATATTTAGTGAATTTTTCAAATATTTAATATCAAACAATTGGATGGAATATGTAATGGAAGCAAGAAAATCACCTCAAAGAGTCATTTGGGGAACTTGCCATAAACTTAGGTACACACAGTATACTGTACTTAGTTGAACACATTTTACTTCTTAAGCTGTTTACTAAGTGAAAAGAACTATTCTCTGAACTTAGTGATGTGAATTATATTGTCCATAAGTGTGAATAATTAAGAATGATCCATTAAATTTCACGCTGTTTGATGCACAGATAAGAGAAAAAAAAATCAAGCCTTCTTGCTTTTAATTTCCACTCATCTGATCAACTTCAAATGAACCAGTCACAAACTTCAATAACCTGAATTAAACAATCAAAATATTTTCTATGTATGAAGAAGATAACTGTTGTCAAACTTAACACTTTAGAAATCAATTCTGGATACTTTGCTTAATTCCTGTCAGCAATCTAACAATGTTTTGACAGCTTGTGTGAACTGCCTCAGCATTTCTGAGCAGCAGGTTCTACACAGCTTCCTACTTTCCAAAATATTATTTTTGTAGGGAAAAAAACCCAAAAATACCATTATTTACCTGTTCAAAAAAAAAAACCCCACTTCAATCACACACAGTCTGCAGTTAATTCCACTACAATTTTTCATGCTGTACTCCTCTAAATAGTCAATTTCACATAAGCAAAAATAAAACCACCACACCGTTCATGGAGAAATGGCCATGTTAACTGAAGACTGATAATCTTTTGTATTACTGATTAGAAATTTAAAGTGACTTTAGAGGGAAAGAAGGTGAAGTTTTTCAGGAATCTCCAGGCCTCAGGACACACACTACTCACATCAGTCCCATGCTTTCTTGTGGCCTGTGTTGCAAGAGTTTTGATCTTCTCCTTGTAGAGCTGAGCAGCACGACTGTTGTACTTGGCATTGGTGTCATTGGTTGTGCACCCATGTTGGTGGAAAAAAGCAGACTGGGAAGCAGAACACAGAAAATGCTGTGAGGAGCAGGCTTAAAAGCTAATGACATTTGACACAAAAATATATTGCAATGCAGCAAACTAGTCCGTTCCTCTGCCTAAATCTAATCTTTTAAATATGGAGTCTAAGTAATCTGCAAAGTACAAAGGAAACTCCACTCTGGTGACTTCTTTACATATAAATAAAACAGAAAAAACCCCAATACATCAGCGTGATGCCTAAAGAGCATATACAAATGCAAGTTTCCATTATATACAAAAAAAATCCATGTTCTAAAATTAAGTGCTGAGGTGGAAGGAAGAGGTAAAATTAACTGGCAGTTGCTGTGCTCCACAGGACATTCCTAATTTTCTAAAAGGCATTGCTTGGATTCATCTCTTTCAGGCTGGGGACATCAGTGTATGTCCAACAGTATCAAAACAAGTGTACAAAAATGGTCCTCCTTCAAAAGAAAGGGGTGCTTATGCACGTATCTATGTGCCCAGACATGTTTGTAGGTTTGTGTGTTTATATAAAATTAATAAATGAAGATTGTGCATTCCTGCATGTAAATATATACACCTTTTAACTTGGTACTCTCAGAGGGGATTCTTAGAAACCCTAATTCCAATTACCACAGAGATTTGGTCTGAAAGCACAAGGAACTAAGGACACTTTGGATTTTATAGCTATCTGAAACACAGCAAGAAGCTCAGGACCACTGTTATCTAGGATTCAGCATCATCAGGCAATTACAGAACACAAATGATTGGTGTTAATCTAGCAATGCTTCTAGTCAATAGTAAAACTAGAATTTGGTATTTAACTGGAACCAAAAGGGAATGGCTTTTAGTGCCATTAAAAGAAAAGTGTTAATTTTACTTCAAATGTCCAGACAATTTACCAATCTGTTTTTTCAAGTATCGAGTATTAATCTTCTGAAGTAATCCAAACCAGACCACTGAGAATGTAAGGTATTTGGGGATTGCTGAGGGTATATTGCACCTCTTGGTACAATGTATGAGGAAACAGTGACATCCAAGCAGGAAGTCAAAACCCCACAGAATTAAACAATTATGGTTTACTGTTCTTCTGCTGATAGGCTAAGATTAACTGAAGACTTTTTCAGACTTTGCCACCTCTTCTTTCCAACTGCCTCAAACCCCTTACATAGCAAAATTGATGTAATTTAATCAAAGCTTTCAAGCATTTGGCTAAAAAAGAAACTATTCTTAACAAGAAATCTCCCTCTTCTCATTAGTCGAAACTGTGATTTTTATGTACTGAGTGGCATAACAGAAACTTGATGAGGACATTCATAAAACAGCACTACCAACATGAAAAGGAATAACTTAGCAAGGACAGGCAGAAGAAAAAGAGGGAAAAGACACGATGTAACTGCTCATAACTGTAAGCCTGAGATACTGACTTGCTGCATACCAAATTCAAAGAAAAATATTTGACTGGAAAATACAGAAGTGGAAGATAAGTAACAATGACCCTGAACTCAGCATTTTTTGTACATAAATAGGAAAAAATTATAAAAACCCTAAAGATTTAAAGATGGTTAAAACTGTAAAGGAAAAGACTATGGAAAGTAAGCCTGGGTGAAGCTTCTTAAAGAAACAATATTAAAGACCAAGCATAAATGAAAAAAATATAAGGGATAAGCATTCAGGGAATTAGAACAAAAGTAAAAACTGCTTTTGGAAGTTGCATGTTTCCACATTGAGTGGGCCAACTTAAGGAGGACTTAGTTATTTGTGTAAAAAACTGTGAAAAGATTGCCAGAGAGCTTACAAAAGAAAACAAAAAGGGAGACTGAGAACAAGACAGCTGTCAACAGAAGTTCAATTTACAAACACGTTGTGGAAGTACATAAAAAATCAAGTTGAAAGTAACAGCCAATATGAATTGGCCCAATCCATGACACTGATAATCCCCCTCCAACAAGGCAGCAACTCTTATCTTCAGTGCTAACTCAGGTGAAGTCAGATCTTGACTCCAGGGTGACTTTTGGCAGTTCCATGGGTTTTGGCACGGTTTTTTCATGAGCCATGGAAGGAATGATGGTCACAGGAAGGGTCCACAAACTTGTTTTACAAGTCACCTTTGAGCAGCTGTCCAAATTAGACATGTACTGACAAGGAATCTGATTTGGCCTTTTCAGTGATTTTCATCACTGCCTTCTAAGGAAAAAACCCACCATTTTCAGACTATACCAAAATGGAGAAGTTGCAAGAATGGAGGATGAAATCAGCATCCAGAGGAATTCTTAAAAAATGGGGGTGGCTGTAACAAAGCTAAAGGACTGAAAAAAAAAATAATCCCAGGAAAAGAGGCAGTAAGGACAGACAACATTCTCCAAGCCTACCAAGCTTCAATGTGCAAAGCAAACACTTGGGAGTACGTACAGCATTTGCATTTCCTCCAACCTGCATGCATCTCAGCTGGAACCAGGACCAATTGGAATCCAGTTCTGTAGACCTAAACAAAAAGGAATGTTTTTATTGTTACCACCATATAAAGCCATTTAAAATCACTCTGTTTCTGGGTTTTTTTCAAGTGTTTCTTTCTGCCCCTTTTTTGTGTAATCTGTAGTTATTTATCAGACCCCAAAAGGTCCTGAGGCAGCAGCTGGGACACTCACCTGGAATAGGACAAGCTCAGGGTGCAGATTTACTGCACCAGCTGACTGCCTGAGCACTATCCAGGTACCAGAACCATAGAATAGTTTGGCTTGTAAGGGCAGAACTTGGGTGCCACCACAATGAGCTGCTTCAGGAAGCAAAGCTGGCAAATTGAACACATCTCCCAAGAAGCTCTCAGACACAGCAAGGCCAACAGAAACACTAAGAAGGTTTGAATCAGAAGCTGAAGGAAGAATGGGTTTTCCTCTCTGAGCAGGTCTGAGAACAAACAAAACTATTAAAAGATGCATTTTACTGTCAAAGCACACCAACACTCACCGAATGAAACTCAAGTGAACGCCAAGGGAGCGATGGGACCCTGAGCAGTCGATACAGAGAAACACTCCATAGGTGATGCTTGCCCAGCTGGGGTTCTTGGCTCCACAGTCAAAACACACCTGAAAGCAAAAAAAAAAACCCATCAGTAACAGGACTTGAGCATAACCAGGCCTTGCAGCTGTATTACAGGTCAATGTAACACCCCTGCAGGGATCCAACTTTGTTAACTCATTCTTACAGCATCCGTGGACATGACTACTCCGTGTATCCTAATTTTAGACATCTAAAGAGGAGTTACACAATCTGCCCACACACCTACAGCCTCCCCATTTCCAAAAATAACCACTGTACACAGGTTAGGAAATCAGGTCAGAGAACGCACATCAGCCTAGTTCAAACACATGTTTAACACAGTGCTTCCAGAACTGCTGGAATAGGAAAGTGGTTAAGAAATATTTCCCCAAGGGCAGACTCTCCTCATGGTGCACCTGTGAGTCCCCAGAAACTTATCAGCAGGACTAATGGCACAATTATCTACTTTCCTATACTGAAACCTTGACCTTCAGGGCAAGCCATGGCAATCCAGCTGTGTGAAGAAGGCCTCTGAGCACTGCTTATCCGGGCAGCCTCTGCAGATAGTTGCATGATTCATCACACACCAATTGCCACATCAGCCTTTCCACTGCCTGTGCCACGCTGGTTAAAAAGCAACCAGGTCCACAATTACTGCATGGACAAACCCAGGGATTTCCCATCCTCTGCCACCACACTGGACCTCTAAGACCCAGCCAAAACAGCAAGAGCTGAATCTGTGTGTGTGTCACACACTTGGCAGGTCGGCAGACCATGACCTTCAAGTCCTTTTTCAGCTATCCTGAGTTTTGTGCTTCTTTGACCAAGGAAAGCAAGAACCAGAAAAAAATTATCTGGTACAAATCAAATGCAAGAAATACAACAACTTTAAACAGCAACAGCTATTCTGAGTTACTGCCATGTGTACATATCTATTCCTGTATGATAGGACTTATATCTGATCAATGCTTTTTCAAAGGTATCTCCAAAGGCTGCAGAGAAGTATTTTTACAGTAAAAGCATCCACCCAGTGGCACCTAATAAGAAATAACTCCACAGAGAAGCTTTTACACACAAATTAACAGCATTCCAATTTGCAACTTTATCCTTTAACATCCTCCTATATTAAGGAGGATGCATGCATCAGATAGGAATGGAAGTTCTAGCTATATGCAGATATAAAAAATAAAGTTTATTCCAAGCCAGGTAGGGACATATGGAACATCAAAAACAGGCCACAGAGCTTCCAGCACCTCCTTGCCAAGCTGAACAACAAAATAAAAACAAAATTAAGAAGACTTCTTGCCAGAAACACCCTCTGTAAACCTGGATAGAGATTTCTGTCTCTATCTTTTTGTAAGTACACAGTCAAACAGGCCCTGAGTCTGGGCTCAAGTCATGTCACCCATCATCCATCCAAATTAATTTCAAGTACATGCCCAGGAGCAGTTTGAGGCTAAACTCCTCAGTTTAGTGTGAGTCTATTTAGCTTGGGCAGTCCAAATTCATCAGGCACAAGCACAGCTCACCAGCAGATCCAGCATTAACTCTTCCAACAACTGAACACTTCAAGGGTGAGCTTCAGTTAGGTAATGATGGATAACACACACACAGAAATCATCGAGATCACAGCTCCTGCATGTCCAAGTCCTGCCTTTCCCTGTCAACAGGGACCTAATAGTTATTAATGATATTTACATATCCTACTCCTGTATGTGGAAATGGGGCATTCACTAGCATACAGCAGAAATGGAAGCAACACAGAGGGGGTGACAACAGGAGGGGTTAGAAGGAGTCCCTGAAACAAGCTCAGGTGGAAGAATGGCATAGAGGAGGTGAGGGAAAAAGAATGAATAAGACTTCATATATGCCATATTCTAAGAAAACACACAGCCTAAGTAGTGAGAACTTGTTCTTTTTTTCCCAAACTCTTTGAAGCAGCTCCTTAAAAAACATGAGACTCATCTTCATTTTAAATTTACTACTTTCAGGCTTTTTCTTACAAGGCCAAAGGAGGATGGGGACTACAAAAAAGGAGAAGATTCTGCTTGAAACCAAATCCAACAGAGCGACCCTGGTCTCACTTCTGATAAAGGAGAGCAAAGCTCAGTTACAGCTTGAAGTCTTGTGGAAATTCCCTGGAGTACAAATGGGAAACGAGAATCTTGAGCGGGTGGTTTAAAAAAAAACACCCATTTTTTAAAAGTTCAGTCATAAACATACCTGAAGATTCTCCTCCTTTCCCTTTCCTTTCCTCCAATTATGAGCACTTTGTCATTTCAACATCTGAAAGTCAATTGCATCACCTTGGAGCTGGCTGCCACAGCTCAGTATCTTCAGTCACACAGGAGACCCTACCAGGCACCTGTGGAGATTATTCACAGGCATAAAAATGTACCTTTCAGGACTGAGATGTAAGCGGGAACATCCAGTTTTCTTCTGAAAGCAAAGAAGGAACTGCTATTTCCATCAATGTTATGCAACAGAAACAGATGCATGTTTCATTAACATTTAGACTAATTTTGTTTAGTTTTCTCAATTTTTAAAGTGCTTCCCATTACATAAATTTTAAGAAGAATCAGGGGGAAGAAAATAAAATCTATTTCAGAGCCACCCTATGAAACTTTCCATTTTAAAAACAGACAAATTGTATTTTCTGCACAGATTTAGGTGCAGTTAAAAATCAATTTGAAGAATATGCTTAAATAATCTAGTGCTTTCAAAATACACTTGCATGCTTTTTGTTTATTTTGTGTTGAAACACTTCACAGTGTAAATTCAGTAAGAGTCACTTTGGGAAAAACCAACCAGAGACCTAACTGAGATGTTTGTACAAGAGCAAGCACAGAGATTTGGGTATAATCCACAGCAAGCAGTCAGTAAATCATAAAACATCCACCTTGCACAAAACACCTATTAATAAATAAATTAATTAAATATTGACACTGGCTGTGGAGATGCAGTAATAAATAGCTGATAGAAATGCTATTTTTGGCCCAAGCAGAAGAGGTGAGTGGGTTCAGCAAGAGCACTGACCCCTGAGGTCAGGGTTACCCAGAGACTTTCAGCCTCTACACTCTGAACCTTTCCAGGGACAGATCCTCAGGGCAGATCCACACCTTGCCATTCCCAGTGTGGATCCAGCCGCCGGAACACTGACCCAGCTGGAACTCAGGAGGCAGTGCCACACTCACCCAAGGTGATCTAAACCCAAGCAGCTCCTCTTAGTCACCAGCCACTGTCTCCAGATATGCTTTCCTTCCTCTCTCGCATCAGCACCAATAATCCCAGCTGCTGATCCCACTGGGAAGCAGCTCTGCACGGGCACATGGACTCAGAGCAAAGGTAAGGCCAACTCATAGCACAGAAATGCCAACATAAGGGAGGAAGTGCAGTGCTGGCCACGGGAAGGCAAGAGGAATGCCTGTTTTGGAACTGTCATCACCTCAAGACGACCTAAGGAACACAAGATAGTAGAGTCCATCCTGGGGCAAAACCAACACAGACACAAACCGCACCCAAACACACACTGTAATAACAAAACTCAGCTAATGATAAACCACCAGCACAACATGTACACTGGGAGTCCAAGCAGAGATAGGAACACCGTCATCAATCAAAGAAAAGAACCAGGTGGAAAAGAATGAAAAAATCAATATTGTCAGAGGAACAGATTTATGACAGAATAAAAGAGACTTTCAGCACAGCCTGAGCGGGCAAGTCTTCAAAAGGGTTGAGCTGTAGAGCTCAAACACTCAAGTTAACAATATCAAGTCGCTTAAAGACTATGAACATTTTTATGGGTACAAAATACATCCTATTTAACAACTGCAACGTTTGTTAAGTCATCAGGCAGGTCTACATTATGTAACACCCGAAGACAGCAAGAATTCAAAACTTCATCATAAAGGGAACTAACATGAAATTACAGACGTTAATTTCAAGACAATTATTCAAACATCACTTTCAACATACTATCACCCACAAATTAAACTGCACGTTTATTTAAATGAGAATTCTTTTCCTAAGCTCATGTGCACTAAGAACTACTGCAGAGTACCCAGAACAGTGTAAATGCACATGCCTGCCTAGAGCAGGCAGCTCTTCCCAAACTCTATCCATAAACTGCACAGCTAAAGCAAATTACTAAGCTTTTAATCCAGAACCCTTTTCAATATTTGCACTTTCCCACGTCTTTCTTCCCCAACAAAAAAAGACTTACAAATAAAAGTGGCAGACAGACTGCTTAAGAAGAACACAACAGAAAGGAAACAAACACGAGAGGAGAAACTGATGGAAGAAACAACTTCAGCAGAACGCTCAGACAGACGGGCATGGCAGAGTTGTGAGATCTCAGCTGCTGCTTCCCACTCTCCCTCTCTGCCTCCTCAGGTCATCCAGACCAGGCACCACCGCATTGTTACCGAGTTCTCTGTGCCTGAGCCACTTCTTTGCCGCCAACCCACGGTGAGTGGCGGCACACATTGTGCTAATATTGCTGTGTCAACACTGAATTTCTGTGTGCCATCTGACATGGGGAGACAGATACACCTGAGCAACCACAGGTACCACATCCACCTGATTAAATCTACACAGTAACAAGGAGTCCAGCACAGGGGAACTGCTCGAGGCACTCCATGCTTGCCAGGCAGGGGCAGTACTTTCTAATTCTCCTGTGATCCCAGTACAGAAAAAACATCCCAATAGCCCTGAACTATCCATTTTTAGGCAGAGTGCCAGTGAACTTCAGGAGCTTGTAAGAGATCTTCTCTCACCCTCGTTGTTGGGACTATGACATTTCCTTGATAAACTTTTTACCTCACTGCAAAGGCAGGTTTTAAGAATACTTTTGTTAGAAACTGAGTCTTCACCTCTGACCTCTGCTTTGAGAAATCAGACCTGTATAGTCTTAATGAACTGTGTTCAGTGAGTGGAAATCAGTTTTGGACCAGAGACAGACATTCGGATTCCTATTCCCAGAAAACAAACCCAACATGTTTCTTCCTAACGCTAATCCGAAGTTTCCTGGTGGGTGTATACTTCACGTATGTTCTCAGCGAACATCGCAAAGCCAACAAAAACAAGCAGCACAGAGCAGCTGAAGGCACTTGTGCCGCGTCACCTGTCCAGAGCCACCTTCCCCAGCCCACACCTCCACACGCAATGGACACTACAGAAACACCTCCACACCACAGGAAAACCCACCTGAGCACGGGACAAGCCCAACGAGATTAAAAAACAAGCTTTTATCACTGCAAAAGTGGTTGTGCTACTTTGTTGGATAATAAAAACAGGAGGAAAAAAAAAAAAAAAGAAATACACACTCAACACCACAGCTGGTTGGAACTTGTTTTTATGCTCAGCGGAGCTGACCCTCGCAGCGGACCTGAGGTACCTCCCTCCCCAAGGGCTCATCTCTTCGGGATGCGGGATGCCGGCCGAAGGAACGGGGGGCAGGCAGGGAAGAGCTCCCCCGCTCCCGGGACGGCCACCCCGGGGACCCGCCGGGCCTTTCCCTGCTGTCCCGGGCGGGACGTGCCGGGCTGCGGGCCCTCGCGATGAAGCG
>JANPWX010000055.1:779229-817817 GCA_024734555.1 Trochalopteron elliotii
CATCCTGCTGTGCCAGGCCCAGAACTGGACACAGCCCTTGGGGTGAGGCCTCAGCAGTGCCCACGACAGGGGACAGTCACTGCCCTGGTCCTGCTGGCCACTCCCTTGCTGACCCAGGCCAGGAGCCATTGGCCTGCTTGCCCACCTGGACATGCACGATGGTGGGCACGCACTATGGACCAGCAGACCCAGGCCCTGTCCTGCTGGGCTCTTCCCAGCCTGGGGCTGCTGGGGGTTGGGACCCAAGGGCAAGACTGAGCCCTGGGCCTTGCTGAGCCTCGTTCCTTTGGTCTCAGCCCACTTATCCAGCCTGTCCAGATCCCACATCATGGGATGTGGAAATGGGAATCAGCCCCTCTCAGACCTCCAAGAATTTTTTTGACTAAACTAGGAGGCCTGACCTGAAACTTTTAATATTTTTAGGATGACAAAAAGGCCAGAAACAATAAAAATCTTTTTTTCTGTCTCCTTATCCTTCACAAAGGAATAGGCTACAAAGCCAATATCCAGGAAATTATTGTAAAATCAATTAATTTTTCCTCCTTCTCTTTGCACATCATCACACACTGTAAAAATCTGAATGGTGTATGACCCAGGGTACTTGTGAGGCTGTTCAGTCATGTAGCCTTCCTCCGAGACAGAGTTGTATTCCACTATTAAAAAATATAAGATTATTAAAATATTGGCATATTTGGTGCTGATACCTCACTGATTGCCTAGTGTTATCCTCACCTTGCACTGTCTTCTACCATCCATCTAGTATTTCTAATATTCCAGTATTACCAAATGTCAAGTCTCGTGATTTTGCCTGTGTCTTGGGTCTAATTTCTGTCTTTCTGGGTTTTATGTGCTACATTTTTATCTTGAAGAGGTGAGGGCAAAGGTAAGTCTGAAAAAAAAGAGGGCAAGTAGCAAGATCTGTAAAACAGGTGTGCCATAAATGAGCTACCCCACAAAAACTAACCCTCATACAATGTTAAATGTTATTTTTCCTCCAGTCTGACTAACAGAAGACTGGAGGAAAACAAACCAACCGAATACCAGCAGAAGTGCTTTACTGAATCCCTTTATTGACTTCTGTGCATATATATATATATAATAAAGATGGGGTACATTCCAAACAGCAGCAACAGCTAAAGTACAGGTAAGTTTAGATACAAGAAATATTCTAGAAATATTTGCTGTACAGGCTCCTCCTACTCAGGATCTGCAAATCCTCTGCAGCCTGCTGCAAAGAAGTTATAATGGATAAGATCCAAAAATAATATAAAAACAGATAATGATTACAAACAAATGCATTTGAATTTCAGGTGCCTCAGTTCCAGTGGGGGACTCAGTTTTAACTCAAGCTATGGCATGTGGGTAAAAAAACAAAACAAAACAAAACAAAAACAAACAAAAAAAAATACAAAAATCAATTACTGCATGAAGACAGAAACAGTGTATTGTGAGATGCTCTTCTGGACAAGTGGAACAGAATAATTTAATTCAAGCCAATGAAGAGATGAAACTGAGACTTCTCTACTAACAACATTTAGTTTCTTGAACCTTCAATATCCCTTTCATACAAATCCAGCTAAAGGCTGTCAGAAGAAGAAAAATCAAGCCCAAGCCCAGGCTTTTATGTAAAAGCTCAGTGCAACCTTACACATTCCTTGTTTTGTCCGTAAGTTTTTGCACTTGCATATAATCCAAAATCTTATCTGTACTGCAAATCAGTGCAGAATCAAGTCAGATGTGATTTAAAACTATGTCTCCACCTGGTCATTTTTGTTGTCTAAGCAAGGCCCAAATCCACTTTTTGATGCAGGAGCTTGAGCCCATGTCTTGATACGTGCACTGATATAGTTGGATGGTTGGTGGTATTACAGGATTAAGAAAATTCCAAATAAAATTAATATATGTCTTGTCCACATATGGAGAGGTTAGAGGATTAACAGACATCTGGGATGACATAACTGGAGAGTGATCAGACTTCATGACATGTCTTCATTTTGTTTCTTCAGCCAAAATAATGTAAAATAAAACAATCACTACATCCCATTTCATTGAAGCAGAACCTTCCTGTGCTGACTTATCTGGAAATAAAAGAGACAAAAGCTGCTTTAACTAGAGTACTTTACTGAAGCTCAATCTGCTGTGAGTGTTATCATGGCTGCCTAAAAATACCAGTCTGGTTTGGGAGCTTCCTTGCGCCTCCTGTGCTGAATGCCAAGGTATTGCATGGGAATCCAGCGGGGCTGGGAAGGGCTTACCCCGTGTGGCAGCGGGGTCAGTGGCTGTAACATTTCACCGCCAGCAGGATGACCATGAGGAGCAGAACCACTGCACAGAAGAGCAGGGCCAAGACAATGTAGCACCAGGGGGGCTTCTCCGAGCAGGTCACTGCCAAAGGGACAAGGGACAGGGGTGTCACCATGGGTAGAAGCAAGGCAACTTTTGTTTTGAATTATGGGAGTATGAAAAATCATTGTCATTCCTGCTAAAGATACAGAACGTGTAGATCTTTGAAAGTTTAGATGTATACAAACCTGTGTGTAACTATTAAAATCACACTTTCAGGGTCAGAAGAAGCTTTTTCCTGGCCAGTCCTAAATTTTATCATCACAGCCATTGAGAAGAAACCTAAAAATACAACCTCTTGCCTTTAGTGGCGGAGTACAGCTTTGCCAGGGCTGGGGTGCCAGCCGTGTGCGCACACAGCACTGCCAGTGCTTCCCACTCTGGAATATGCCCTGCCTTTTCCTTGGAAAGTGGCTTGAAGTTGTTGTGCTATTCTGTGTTAATTGTCTGAGGTTACACAACTGAAAATCCACAAAGAAAGATTGAAAGTCCAATTCAGGCTTTAAAAAAAGATTTTATAGGTATTTTGAAATTCTAGACTCTTACCAGACTACCATGATTTTTAAGCACAACAAAGACACATTTATTTAATTGGTCTTTAAATCCCTGCCTTCATAATCTTCTCCTTCAACTTTAATCCTGACTAGGATCACTGTGTTCATTTGATCTCCATTCCTTTTAATTTAAAACTCCATTTAAACTCCTCCCCAGTCTAAACGAGAATCAGAACAAACATTCAGCATCTGTGGTTTTAAAGAGGTTCCAGTTAAGAATGTGAAGGGACAGAGCTCTCCTAGTAGCATTTATCCATATGTAGAGCATATATGGGTTTTGCTATTCCTTGACCAAATTTCTAAAAACCTGGACAGTGTAGCCAGAATCAGAGAAAGGAAGGGAGGAATTGACGACTGAGATGTAAAATGGATCCAAAAAGCAGACAAGTCAATGGCTCTATATCAAAACTGCATTACTGATAACACTTTCCATGCTGCATTCCAAGCCTGGATTCACTGGGATGAAATAATTTCAATGAAGCCAGTAAATTGGTTTTGTCTTTGTAACAGAGTCTCCACCTGGCCCACTCCCTTGTCTGCCTGACTGCCATTTTTAGTCAGAAAAATCATCTGAAGCTTTCAGTTTCCTTTTCCTTGTTGGGAGGCTAAATTAAACCCCAGTAGAAATGTTTGTTTGCACTAGCATTTCCCACAGCTAACATTTTTTCTATACATATATTAATTGCTCTTATGCATCACACGAATGCAATATTCTCTTCTTCATTTTCACCTCATACACCAGAGTCAAAACTCATATCCAATATATTATTTCACTTTGCAGAACAAGATTTTCTTTCAGGGCTGGTTACACAGTTTGAGACAGTTTAAAGTATCTTGAAATTTTAACTTAAGGAAAGACAGACACAATTTTTCTGGAATTGTCAAAAAGCTGTTCAAAATTTTTGCTTATTAGCTATTACTTTCCAAAAGTAACTCAGTTTTGCTTTAAATACTGTTGTTGGCCTGTTCGTTCACCCAAAATTCATTCAGAAGTGAAAAGCAATACATGGAAATTGTTGCTAAAATGAGCAGAAGAGTTTTCAAATGCCTCCACTGCAAAATGAATTTTAAGCATGTTCTGAGCATCCTTCAGGAGTGGGGAGCAAGGAGAAATGGATTTAAATCACCTGCAGCAAAGAGAGAAAGTGACTCTCTCCCATGCTCTGGAAAACTATGACGTTTGGCTGCTGAAATATAATGAGAAAACATGAAGTGTGCTGTGGTGTTGCCATACCTGAATGTGTAATTTCAGGTGTGCTGTCAGGTCTGTTGGATCTCCCTTTCACATTCACCAGAGCATATGTGATTGGATCACCTGGAGGGACAAAAAGGCTGAACGTACTAGAAGAGTTCCTGCAACAATGGTTCTTCAGTGCACTATTCCAAATAAATAAATAAATAAATAAATGATTTTAGACAATTTTACAAATCCTTCTAGGTGACTCTCAGTTACCATACACTGAGCTACTCTATTATGAATTCTGTTTTTCCCTTGTCACTCCACATCTTACACACACATTTACATATTCATTTATATATAATCTCTAAGCAGAAGTTAATCACTGGCAATTTGGCTAAATTAATTTTTTTTCTGTTTACTTTTTAATAAACCACAAGCAGGACTGTGATACTTGTGATCACAACCATTATAAAAAGTACTTCAGCCTGCATTACAAGATTTTTGCAACCAACAGAGAGCATTAAAAGTGTTGTCAGGGTGGACTTCCCCAAAGGTGTGGGATGTGTCACTGACCCCAGCAGTTTTTGGTAGGTGTGTCAGCAGAAGAAAGGAAGGAAGAAGCTGTATTTTTGTATCAACTGCAACAAACCACAACCTCCAGGGTTGCCTGCTTTGCATGTTTTGCCTCATTCCCCAGGAGCTACTTTCAAAAAATTTGCTCACCGATAGTGTGTAAAATAAAATTATTTTTGCCTGAAGAAAAGCAACCTCCTAGAGGTGGCAGAGCTGTGGAGATCAACCTTAGTGTGGTGGTTTAGAATTTACAAAAAGTATCAAATGCAACCCATTTTCAGAACTAAGCATCTTTCACAGGCGACAGCCAAGTGGTCAGAACAATTTAACAGCACTTGGCAGAGGATGAGGACTCAGTTTCCTGCACTTGTGCTCTCAAATACAAAAGTGATGGAATACACAAAGAAATCAAAAATTGTAAGAATGTATAAGTATGATTTTATATCTATAAGAACATGAAAAAATATTAATTATATAGATAGGTGATTTTTTCAGCTATATCTCACTAGGAAACACTAGTGCTATTAATAGGCACCAAATTCAAGATTGATTCAAAGTATTTCTTAGTGCAAGATATTACAATCAGCCTGTGGAAGTCCTTGTTTTAGGATGCCATTTAAGTAAAGCATTAATTGGGACACCAACAGGGATGCAAAATTCACAGAAGTGACAAGAATATAGGTATTGCAATTGAAAATACTTTTTAAAATATTATGACAGGCTAAACGCCATGCTGGCATGCTCTAAAACATAAGAAAAGAATTTTGTGTGAAATTTGGTTACTTAATTAGCTGCATAATTGGCCATTAGAATTTTTTAAATTCAGAATTTCCAAGCACCTTATATTGGCAAATTTCAGAAGTATGATCTTGGCTTAGTGGGCTCTCAGAATAACGTATACAGCAATTTCTAAGCATGATTCACTGAAGTGAATTAAAAGCTGTGTGAAAGCACTTAAAACTATAACATACAGTTAGAAAATATAAACTAGAAATTTAAGGGACAAGGAAGGAAGAAAATAAAACCAGATGGAACAGACTTTTACACTCTCCAAGTTTGAGACATTTTCACAATGAGCTGTACAGGGCATGAGGGTGCATCTCCAATAAATCCTTACTCTACACAGGAGTTCCAAGGATTGTCCTGTCAGTGCAGCTCTTCTGCAGAGAACTGGTCAAGTAATTCAAGGGGCAAACTGAGTTAACAATGAAAGACAAAGATTTCATACTGTACAGGTGCTTTTTGTACTCTGTTCCAATGAGTGAATATAAATATCTAATTTTTAAGAATAAGTATTGCTTTACTGACATACTCAGGACATATTTTTCTTTCCTATTGGAACTTCTCGATATTATAATTTAAAATAAATTTCCGTGCTCATTTGTCTTTCAACAAGAAAAGATCTATTTTTTGATCAGAATTGAAAAAGTAAAACTTGATACTTTCATTTTAAAACCATGAATTATTTCCTGCCTAAATCCATTAATGGCTATATCTTGGACGGTTTTGTGTTTTTTTTTTTTTTTTTAAGCAATGCAGCTTTATAGTTGAAGGCATTAGTGGATTATACAGAAATTGCAGTACTAACAGTTTTCAAAATTATAGAAAGTTCTATTAAATCTTGACTTCTATTTTTCTCAACACAGTACTTTTAGAAGAGAAAGAAAGAGGAACAGAGACAGAGAGAAAAAGAGAGAAAAAAGAAAGAGAAGGAAAAAAGAAAATAGAAACAGACCTATCACTTTAGAACTTAAAAATATTTCTGGTGTCTAAGAAACTGAATCAAATTAAAATACAAAATGTAAGTGAACTGAAGAGAGAGAAAAGTCCATTCAATGTACTTCAACTGTCAATGAGTTTCCCATAATCTGTATAAAGATCTTCAATGTCTGAACATTAATGTGTTTAAGAAAGATCCTATTTCAGCCATCTTACTGAAAGCCAGAAAGGGATTTTAAAGGTCAATCTTCACTTTTGCTAGAATTCAGCATTCATTCTATCAATAAACATGAATTTGCCATGCCAGTAGATACATAAAATAACCAGAGTTGGGTATTACTAGTTATAAAAGGCTTTCCACATGACTTCAGCTGCTGGTGAATGATTTAAGAAAGAGTGAAAGTTTTAAGATCGTGTCAATGAGCAAAGGAAAATAGGTAATATTAAGTTAAACATTTTTTTTTACCTGTATCTGAAGCTTCTGTAATAAAATTCACTCGTTCCTTGGGCGACACCTCGGCATAGAGCACCTCACTTGCCATTTTGAAAAGTGCTTTCAGGTCTCAAGTCTGCCATCAAAATGGGACTTGCTGAAGAAAACACAGCCCCTATTTCTGACCGCCCCCCATCACACCACATTAGGTCAAAAGGAGTGTTTAGGTGTCTGCAAAACGAAAGGAAACCAGAACCCTTTTTTTTTCAAATGTAAATTCTCACTTTGCAGCATTTGGTGAACAATTTTTAATTCTTACTCCCTTCTCTTGGTGTATGTTCTATTAAAAACTGAGACTTTGATCAAGTTTCTCATAAACTGTGACTTTCAACCCACATATAATTTTCATTTAGAACCTGAGCTGGCAACATGCTGAGTGTGTTCATATTCTCTTCAAACCAACTGGACATTAAAATGTGTTTCAGCTGAAAACTCAGTTCATGATTATTGGATTGTTCATTTTGTGACTATTAGATTGCTTTGGTTTGTGATTATCAGATCACTTCCTCCTAAACTTCCATAGTTCAGGGTTGAAGCCAGAAAGCAATGATATGGGGAGGAACAGAAGGAATATCTGATATTGCTAAAAAAACTAATTAAAATATTTTTGAAATAATGTTGTTCTGAATTTTATTTTTTTTAATATTTCATACAGAATAAAATTGGTTTTTAAAGTTGGGTTTAAAAATGTTTTTATAAGGCACACTTTCTTTTTCTTGTTGGGCTTTCCTGCCCACAGAAATTTCTAAATTTGGGGGGGGCGGTTTCTAAATTTTTGTTGTTTCTGGTAACTTAGAATGATACCAAAACTTTGAATTCTTCTCAGAGATGAATTTCTGCTCTTCAACCGGCTCTACACCACATGCGAATCCTCATATCTCTGGGGCACTATTGAGCTCAAATTAAACCAAGACTGAGTCTGACCTATGCTTCCTTTGCATGTTGATTTTCAAATTTTCTCAATAAAGGCAGAAAACGTAGTTCTTTGGAGTTGTCATGGTGCTTAGTCAAGGAGTGCAATATTTTGCCCTCTTGGGACCAGCCATAGAAGAAGAATGAACACTTTGGCATTTTCAGCTTATACCACTGAGATATTTTGAGAACGGGCCTTCACAATCCTGGTAACTAAAAGGTTCCGCATTACTCATGGAATGGCTTGGATTAGAATAGACTTTAAACACTATGTAATTCCAACCCCTCTTCCATGGGCAGGGACACCTTCCACTATCCCAGATTGCTCAGAGCCCCATCCAACCTGGAACACTGCCAGGGATGGGGCAGCCACAGCTTCTCTGGGCAACCTGTGCCAGGGCCTTGTCGCCCTCATAGGGAGAAATTTCTTCCTCATAGCCAACCTAAACCTCCTCTCTGTCAGTGTGAAGCCATTCCCCCTTGTCCTGTCACTTCAGGCCCTTGTCCAGAGTCTCTCTCCATCTTTCCTGTGGGTTCCCTTCAAGCACTGCAAGGCCACAATGAGGTTTCCCCAAAGCCTTCTCCTCTCCAGGCTGAACAATCCCAATTCCCTCAGCCTTTCCTCCCAGCAGAGCTGCTCCATCCCTGTGATTCCCCTGGTGTCCCTGCTCCAGCAGCTCCCTGTCCTTCCTGTGCTGGGCCCAGGGCTGGATGCAGCCCTGCAGGGAGGCCCTCACCAAGTGGAGAAGAACCACAATCTCCTTTTCTTTCCTGGAAAGGAGGACCGCAAAGAGAGAAAGTGATACTCCCCCATACTCTGAAAAAATGTGCTCTTTGGCTGCTGAGATATAATGAGAAAATGTGAAGCGTCCCACAGTGTTGCAGTACCTGAATGACCATTCAGGAGAAAGTGGGAGGACTGTGGAGGTACCAGCTGGAAAGCAGAAGTTTGTAAACAGATGAGATTTAGGCATCTAGGTGTGTGAGCAGAAGATTATGAGGTTAAAGATTCTCTGTTCAAAGCAACATGGAATCAATTCCAGGATGATTTGGGTTGGAAGAGCCCTTAAAGACCACCTAATTCCAGCCCACTTCCAGTTCCAATACCCTTCCCCTTCTAATTCCAGCATCTTCCCCTTCCCTTAGCATGCAGGTGATGGTTGAGTAGAAAGACACATTTTTTGCTTGAGATTGCATCCAAGTTGTTCTGAGAAAGATTCTTTAACAAAGTAAGATGAGGAAGGGATTTGTGTAAGTACTTAGGCACTAAACTGTCCTCAGTGCCAGTAATGCAAAAGCCAGACTAAATTTATTTTATACATAAAGATGTGCCTGTTGTTAGAAGGATATTCAAGAATTTGGAAGAAGTTTGTTTTTTTCCTCCTACATTAATCCTTTGCATTTGAATCACACAAAATAGTCACTAGATGTCTCTATTTCACCATAAAATGTATCAGAATGTCTTTTCCATTTAAACTGATGGAAATTTGAAGTGCTTATGTAGCCTTTTTTTTAGAAGTATGAGTTACATAAAACTGACCTGTTTGATTCCTTTAGTTCTGCAGATAAACCTGCTCTGCCCCACCACCTAAAGCTCTGTTATAGCTCCCAGTTAAAGAAAATCCTCTAGCTTAGACTAACAAAATCACTATTTTCCTTCCCTGAAATAGATAATAGCAGGTTGTTATTCCTGCACTGGGCAGAGTAGGAAGAGGAAAACGTTTCTTTACTTGATGGTTTTGAACTCATCACTATGGAGAATAAAGTCATATAATTCATATCCAAAACAAGCACATTTATGGATATAAATCTCCATGGACATAGGCCATTGTTTCATTTAAAGTTTTCAGCTTTTGAGTATAAACTGAGGACCTGACTAAAGCTGAACAAGCAGAATAAAAGCCACTGAGAATAGTATTAAAATTTTTTCTTTTAGCAATTTTTCTTTTTTTCTTTTTAGCAATCAGTATGAGCTGGCAGATGCAAACTTAGTATCCCTGGATAATAAATCCTGTATTTTCCTGAGGGTGGAGGCCTTCCCATCTGATAATTAATCACCTTTTCCCTTGTATGTTTTCCTAGAAGGAGTATAGAAAAATACTTGAACTTCAAGAGTACTGGATGCTGTACCTTCGAGATTTCCTCCAAAAACTTTATTTCAAATATCTGAAAATCTTCCTGAGTCTGAGCAGATCAATCTACCATGCATATCATGACACTAACAACAAGGATGTGATGCTGGGTTGAAATTACTAATCATCTGCCTACTGCCAAAAAGTAATGCAGTATTGTATGCACAATGTTCAAAAAGCCTTGATCTTAACGATTTTATGATGTATTAAGATAAACTCTGAATGGTTGTGAAATCCCACTGGAAGCATTGATACTTCAGACATATTTCCTGTAAAAATAGGTTCACGAAATTTTGGATAGATTACCTGGAAGTTCTAATACTTCACGAAACATCTTCTTGCAGGAAACATCATAGCAGTTTGTTTTTATTCTTATTCCATGCTGTCCTAGTTTGAATATGGGCTTAAAAAGCTAAACTACTGCATTCTGGTCCATCCCTTGCACAACTGACCTAAACTGTCATTTACAAGTTTATTTTTGATTGCATAATTGCATAATTTTGAACTAGTATTATTTGCATATTAAGGAATGAAAAGATATATACATTGCAATTCTACAATGAATAAAGTCCCTATGTTTTCCGGAGCTTTTCTGTTTCAATCAGTTAAAGCCTGCTTGGCTCCAACAGCTCGCAAGAAAGCACTCAGGTAAGGGTGGTGAGTGTTCCATTAGTGACAAGAAACACTGGAGGTGGAGCTGCTGAGAAAGTCCTGAAGGTCCCACTGATGCCAGCTTCACACCCAGGAGTTTCCACAGTGAACTGCCCTAAGGTTATCCCTGCTTTACTCTGGTGCAGCTGAAGTAAGAGCTCATGCTCTGCATTTCAAGAGCTGTGCAGGTGATTTATGACTTATGTAAGTAATTCATTCTGATGCAAACAGAATGCTAAGAGGAATGCAGTGAGTCTCAAACTTACAATGTGGAAAGCTCCCTCCCTGAGTTCCTGGGAAGAGGCTCTTTGAGAGAGGAGCTGTTGTAAGGCAGTTTGGGGCTTTTAGCTGTTGCACCTTAGATGTTCCCTTTGGGATTCTGAGACAAAAAGACGGTCAAAAACTGTCTCAAATAAACTGCACTTAAGTACAACTACAGATTTTGGGTTGTGTTTGTCTGGGCCAAACTGAGCTATTTTCTGTTACCAAAGACCTCCCCCATGCTGGCATTTTTCAGAGATCATTTTTATTGCTACAAGAAAGGCTTCACTTGAGCTCAGCAGCTTTCAGGCAGCACAAGCAGCTGTTTGGCCATCAGTGATTTTTGCACACATTGTCCTTCTGCTTGAAATTGCTGTTCAGGATCAGGTGCTGAGGACAGAATACTGAGTGCAGAAAGCTTCAAAGGGAGGGAGTTACGCAACAGTGACTGATACAGCAGCAGTGACACATTCACACAAGCCCATGTTAAATATCAAACATTTCAATAACTGACTGAAACATTTCTAAAGGGAGATAGGAAGGTCTACATGCCTGGTCATGCATGATTCCTTGAAGTCCAGCAGAATTGTCATTTTTCTTGTAAGCTGCATAAGAATGCATCAAACAGATCCCTTTCTTCTTGCAAGCACCCCATTTCAGCTGTTTTCCAGCTATGCAAGGTAAACTTAAAAAATAGAACACGCTTCTCAGAGATACCAATCTCAAAGCCTACAGTCATTCAAATTAAGTCTTTAGTTGCCAATTATTTCTATTCAGACATAATTCTGTCCCTGCTGGCACTAACTGAAAACTCTCTAAAAGCTTGGTTATAGGGATCTACTCTGTCCAGAGGTTTTAGGGTGCAGAAACTGCAGTGACTGTAGTGGCCCCAGCAATGCTGCCCACAACCGCTGAGGTTTTGATGTTCTCAAACCCAAAAGGGTAAACCTCACAGCCCTCCTGACCAGGCAGGTCTCCAGGACTCCCAGCCCCTCCTCTCATTCACAAAGGGCAAGGGGAAGTGGTGAAGGAGAAGCTGTCTCGTGGGTACCACCACAGCAGCCAGGCAGCTGGGCTGCCCCATGGCAGGACACACTGATGGTGGCTGCAAGGGCAGGGCTCTGACAAAAGCAGCAGCAGCATTTTTTCCCCTGTGTCAGGGCTATTTGCACCCACAGACACCTTCCTTCCTTCCTTCCCTTGTTAACCCCAGCACCCTTGAGGATTCCTGGAGGATCCCCTGACAATCCGCTGGGGTGGGGGGTGGTCACTTAACATTTAGTGCAGGAACAAACACATGTTGAGAGAACTGTCCCTGAGGTCTCACACACATTCCAACTTCCTATCCCATTTGTAAGGATTCCTCCTGCAAAAAAGAGAGCACCAACTGGAAATAAACGGCAGGTAAAGAACTTGCGCTGACTGACACGGAAAGTCCTGCAAATGGAAAGTCTGAGCATAGAGAAGAGGTGGGTATTTGTCAAAACTGGAGACACTTTTAGCTCCACTCTCAAGGCTTCACCTCTGACTTTGTACCAATGGATGTGCCATCCAGCCTTGATACAGCTGGAAGGCCATGGATGAGACAGGCAGGGCTCACCTCAGCCCTGGCAAGGAGAGAAGCTGCCCATGTGTAGAAATTACCTCCACTTCCTGCAGCAACCATTTTCATATTACTCAGAGGCTCAAAGGTTGCTGAAACCACAGTACCATTTGCTGATTGCTCAAATCAGGCTGTCCAAGTGCTTCCTCACACTCTACTTGCATTCTTTTTCTTAAAATCATCCATGAATAAGAAGTGGTTGTAGAATGAGGACCTATTCCCCAGGAAGAAAGGTTTAGAAGGAGGTGATTAGGAAATGAGCCTGTGTGCAGCTCTGGGGATCTGCACAGGACAGGGACCTGTTGGGATGGGTCTGGAGGTGGTCACAGAGATGCTCTGAAGACTGGAGCATCTCTCCTACAAGGACAAGATGAAGCAATTGGGGCTGCTCAGCCTGGAGAAGAGAAGGTGTGGAGACCTCAGAGCTGGATACCTTCCAGTGCCTGAAACAGGTCTGTAAGAAAGCTGGAGAGGGAAAGTTAGTGACAGGACAAGGGAGAATGGCTTTAAACTGAAAGGGAGTTGATGTAGGTTGGATATCAGGAATAACTTGTTCCCTGGGAGGGTGGTGAGGACCTGGCACAGGTTGCCCAGAGAAGCTGTGGCTGCCCCATCCCTGGCAGTGTCCAAGGCCAGGTTGGATGATGCTCTGAGCAACCTGGGAGAGAGGAAGGTGCCCCTGCCCAGCGCAGAGGGGTGGAACAAGATGATCTTGAAGGTCCCTTCCAACACAAACCATTCCACGATTCTACAACACAATACATTGCTCCAGGCTGCTCTGTGGAAGGCAAAATTAAGATGGAAGTTGCAGAAAAAATCCAAAGGCAGAGTACAGGATGGAAAAAGAGGGTGCCAGCTTTGTGACCACAGTGCTACCAGGTAACAATGATTTTGAACTTGTGAACGTCCATAGCCTGATAAGAGCTTCTGTGGGAACTAGGAAAGTGAAAGGCTGGCAAAATTTCGTTCCTCATTTTTGCTCTGACTGTGTGAGAGCGTCTACATTCTATTAAACCAACTTTAGTGTCCTTTGATCTGTATCATAAAATCTCTAGGCACCTTCCTGCTTCTTTAGATGGTACCAAAGCCACTTACAGGAATTTGGACCTTCATTTACATCAAACAGGCTTTGAAGTGGAATTTTAGAAGTGGGGTTTTATTACATGTTGCACTGTAAGGATGTTCACGAAAGTCAACATTACTGTGTGTCAGAGTTAAACAGGCTGGTTTTCCCAACATATCTGAGTGATAACGAACCACTGAGACCTGCTAAAACCATGGTTGCTTCTAGGCCTGTGAAGAGATTTCCCAGACATAAAGCCCAAACATTGCAAAAAGTCTTCACCAGTTGTGTGACCAGAAACTCTGAGTTCTTGTGGTTCAGAATTTTCATAGCATTTTTATATTTTATGGGCAACATCACTGGCCTAACAGAATATTCTAGCTTTTAGGAATTGGATGCTTTCTAGCTAGAAGAACAAAATAGGATGTGAAAAGCAACAATGCATTTACACATTGTGCTAACTGTTGTCTATTTAAGATTATCTGCAAACTTACTTAGTAAGTACCCCTTCCGGTCCTGTGTGCAGGTCATTTACAAAGATTTGGAAGAGAACAGGGCCAAGGATGGAGCCCCGTGGAACCCCACTAGTGACAGCTTGCCAGCCTGATAAAAATTATAATTCTTTCATTTTGCTTCCTTTCAACACATACCTTTTTGTAGGCTGGCTTCATGATGTTCTTGCCTGGTTGCTTATCTCTGCCATTATTCACTGGATCTATCATCTCAGTAAAAGGAATATGAATGTCCTTCTGAAATAAAGGAAAAATCCCAAGGTTTTTGCTTTGGATTCACACCACCACCTTGCCAAGAAAAGATTTGCATTTCTCAGAATTGCTCTTTGTTTATTCAGTTAAAGTATGTGCTGGACTTCACAAAAGAAAAGGAAGTGATATAGAATTTTATATGTGAGTAAGTGGCTTTGAAGTTTTCTTTCTGCTGAAATAAAACCCGAAGCGTGAAACGTGCTTGAGTAACAAGAAGCAGGATGAAAAATGAAGCCAGTTCTTTGAATGTGCAGAAGAGGAACAAGGTTTGTGATCTTTAAAAACACTGCACACCATCTGCAGGTACATACCTGCTCAAAAAATTCCAGGGGAACATTAGGTTTAAATGTAAATATGCCTGTGTTTCCCTGGATTGCTCCCCTTTGGCACCTTCATCCTTCTGTTGAGACAGTGCTCTGGATTTTCAAGGCTTGGCAGTGTCTCTGACCTTCACCCTTGCAGTGTTGGTATCAATTTCTGCTGCCAACTTGTGAACAGCCTTGAGCTTAACTTGGATGGAGATGAGAGGGGTGTTACTCTTGTCAGACTAAAAGACTGGTTTTTCTTTCCCCGGGTGGGCTTTCTGCTATCTTTGTGTGTCATTACGTGAAAATATTTTCACTTCTACTCCAGACTTTCAAAAACTAATTTGAGAATGTAAAGGGGATTTAATGCAAGTGAAACAAAGGACTATAATATTTAAACAGCTTATTTATCAGGTACCCGACTTTTAAAACTGTTTTTTTAAACTGTTCAGGAGGATAATTCACTTAGGAGTCAATTTCTGTCAATATTCCATGAGTGATCTCTTGCTAATATTTTTAAGAGCTTCTTGAGATAACCACAGGATCCACTGCCTTTATTTTATTAGAACTTTACACAGCTTAGCAAATAGATATAAGAAAAAAGAAAGTTGTAAATTAATATAGGCTGGTAAGATGGTTATGATGGATGTGATGGTTATGATGACCTTAGATGGCAGCCAGACACCCATCCAACCTTTCTCTCATTCCTGCTCTTCAACAGAACAGGGAAGAAAATAAGAGGAAAAGGATCGTGGGCCATGATAAAAGCAGATAAATCACCTATCAGTTACCATCATGGAGAAAACAGATTTGACTTAGGCAAAGTGAATTACTTTTGCAAATTATAATAGATTTGGATAGTGAGAAATGCAGACAAGAAGATTCAAGCAACACCTTTCTCCTGCTTCTTCTTCCCTCAATTTCACTGCTTTATGCCTGGCTTCACTCCCCTCCTCACCTACCACCCCAGAGGCATAGCGGGATGGGGCAATGGGGTCAGTCCATAAGAGCCCCTCTCTGCTTCTCCTTCACCCCACACTGTTCCCCTTCTTCAGGGCTGATCATCCATGGACTGCACTCCCATTATTTAGCACCACAAGACACTCTGTCAACATTAAAGGTGAAGCCAGGGTGTAATCCTGACACTCAAAACTCCTGATTGAACCTTGCTGAATCTGACAGCAGACAGAAATCATTATAACCATGTCAGAAGGAAAAAAAAAAAAAAACCAAAAAACTTTCCACTGAGCCCTCAATTTCCAGAAAGAAATATTCTAGACAAAGGATTTAAAAGATCACCAAGGCCTTGCTAGAATGCCCGCTTCCTTTCACAAAGAAAAGACCTTGCCTGTGAATTTCAAAGTTAACAAATCTTTGCTGTTACAAAAAGCCCAGGCTTGTCCTTTTGAAGTGCAACTGAAATACTGCAAACTGTAAGGTTTCCACAGAGCTGCTTACGTAGTTCCAGGCCTCACAAGTCTCCATTTAAGTAACGGCATTAAGCTGCTCAAATGTACCAACAGTTCCTCAAGTGGACAGGAACAAAGCAGAAACAGATCAATACATGTATTTAAATGTCCTTCCCAGCTATTTAATAAGACATATGCACACCATCTTCTTTTGGTATAGTAAGATGCAAATTCCAGCATTTGAAAAAGACCCCAGAAGTTAAGACAGCTGATTTTAATGCAAGATAAGTGAAATTAAGTCCACCAATCCAGGAAAAGGGGCCTGAGGGGCCTTTCTGTTCTCCCTGCAGGAAGGAGTGTGTGTGCATGGAGAGTGGTTTTGATGACTGTGAGATTGCACAGGAGAAAGTGCAGAGTTGGAACTACCTGATAGAAAGGTCTGGAGTTTGTCAGAGAAAGACAGAGGAAGAGAAAAAGGAGAGAGAAAGAGATAATTTCTCTGTGTAATTTACACTGGACAGTTTCTTTTCTAGTCCTGCTACTGCATGGCTTCAGTTCAAAGCACAGTGGCCATCTGCTGCTCCCCTCTTGTTTGGCACACTTAGAATCACACTTTGAACCCTTGGGGTGGAAGGGTCCTTAGAGATCATCTCGGTTTTAGTGTTTTTAATAGGTTTTGAGGGATTTTCTCTATGTGTGTGTGTGTGTGTGTTGTTGTTGTTGTTTTCTTTTTGTTTGGTTCGTTTGTTTCACTTTGTTTGCAGGAACAACATCTAAGGAAATTTTAAGAATAACTGAAATTAACACTTTAAGACAGTAACTTACTGTCCCCTAAGCTCTTTTCAACAACTGGGGATTCTGTCAAAAGCATTAGGAGTAGCAAGGGACAAAGTACAAAGAATTGTGCTGGAAGGCTTTCAAGCTTCTCTTCTTAAATTTCATTTCTTTCAAGTGTCCCAGGGAAGATCCTCTCAGATCCTGAAATCCCAATCCTCAGAGAACTTAAACGTCCAGTTTCCAAACAGTTAATTGGCTCTGATGTTCAGCTCATGAGCAATACCAGCTGGACATTTATGAAAGAACAGTTTTTAACAGAAGAAAAATCAAGAGCCAATATCAATTACTCAGCATAGCAGGATAAATTGTGTGCAATGTTATTGATGTAAATTGTTCCAGTTTGTCCATTATGACAACTTAACTGAGAGCTCCTGGAGCGGGGCCAGTGGAGGCTGCAGAGATGATTTAGGGCCTGGAGCATCTCTGACAGGGAAAGGCTGAGGGAGCTGGGGCTGTCCAGCCTCGAGAGCAGCCCCAGCTGAGAGGGGCCCTCAGCCCTGGGTGTCCCTGTGTGCAGGGAGGGCTCCGAGCAGGGCCCAGGCTCTGCTCCGGGGGGCCCAGCAATGGCACCGGAGGAACGGGCAGGGACTGATCCCAGCAAGTTCCACTGACATGAGGCAGAACTTCTTCCTTGGGCAGTGCCTTAGCCCTGAAACAGAGACCAGAGAGGCTGTGGAGTCTCCCTCACAGGAGATATTCCAGTCTGGACACAGTCCTGTGCCCTGGGATGGCCCTGCTTGAGCAGGGAGGTGGGAGCACCTGACCCATCCTGGGATTCTTTACTGAAACCTCTCAGTGGTGATAAACTAAACAGGATTGAAAAGGATTTCTTATTCTTCTGTACTGCTCTTCTTTCTACTTCCTTGTTTTTTCCATATTCAAGATCCACACAACACTGGGCACTCCTGTTAACACCCTGCTTCACCCTTAGCCTCCTTCTCCAGTTCCACTGCTGCAGTTCACTGGCAGCAAATATAACAGGCTGGACTAATTCCAATGTGTTAATTCCATCCAAGCAATACATGGTCTTACTGCTCACTCTGACTCAATCTTTATTGCTCAAGCTGGATTCTTATCAAACTTTTCTTAACTTTAACTCTCCCTCCAATGAAAAAATCATAATTTAGGGGCTGTATCATCTGCATTGTTATACTAATCTATCTATTATAATACTACTAAATAATGTTATACTAATCACTATACTAAATCTGTTCTGAGGCCATGTGATAAGAGTTTTTGAATCTTGAAATTACCAAGAAAAATTCATTCATGGTTGCATTTCTGTCTCCTGGGGAAAAATTTAAAGATGTCACATACTTGTAAAGAAATAAGACTAGAGAGCACCGGAAGTTTTGTGGAAGACAGTGCTCTTTGTTCTTCATTCCTGCCATTGGGTATTAATTCAAATAACTTATGGAAGAATTGTAAGCTGTGTGTGCTTACGAGCACCATTTGTCCATTCAATTGACAGAATTTATAGATGGTCCTGCTTTTACAACAGCTTTGCTTCCAGTTTCACAAGCAGAAAGAAATTTTTTACCCAAAGGCACTTTGACATAAAATAAGTGCATTAATGGCAAAGGGATTTCTAACTCTACATGGGTATGTATTTCCAGAAAGAGCTCTGGAACACACGGAAAGAAGAGAACTGATGAATCTTGTTTTACAGTTTTTGAAGCAACCCACAAATCCATGAGGTACCAGCAGTCAGCCTGGCCTGCTGCCATGGTTAACCCCATCAGCAGCTCAGCCCCACAGAGCCACTCGCTCCCTCACACCTGGGGGATGGGGAGGAGAACCACAAGAGTAAAGGCTTGTGGGCTGACATAACGCTCTCACAGATAAAGCAAAAGCTGCACACACAAGGAAAGCCAAAAGAAGGGTTTAACTCACAGTTTCCTATCACAGAGGCACTGTGATGCCGGGTCCTGTCCGGCCCGGCGGGGTGTGGCAAACAAAGGGACGGGAAGGATGGAGTGCCCGAGTGTAGAACTTGAATGGTGACCCGCTCACAAACGCGGTGACCGCACGGTTTGGGAGGCAGCATCCAAAGACCCGGGGGCGTGGCTAATTTAACAATAGATAAGGTTACCTGGGGCAGGGGTCCAATCCCGGACAGGGGATAGGGGCTTAATTATACATGTCAAAGGTCTTGACCCAACGGAAAACCAGAACCAGAGACGTGACCTATTTTGGAATGATGCCATTACTATCCTAATTTCCATATCCCACCTCCCGTGGTATCAGGTTTATGGTTTCTGCATGAGCTACCTGGGCTAAGGTTTTCTCCATCTCAGCTGGCTCAGTTGCTGCAGCTTCCCGTGAGCAGCAGGTGTTCAGCCATCTCCAGGAGAGCAGGGCTCCATCACACATAGCTGTGACTTGGGAAACACCAGCACCTCAGACATCCCCTCTGTTCCCTCTTGCCCCAGCTTTAAATACTGATCATGATGCTATATGAGAAATCCCTCTGGTCAACTGGGGTCAGCTGTCAAATCCCTCTGGTCAATTGTCCCAGCTGTGTCCCATCCCAGCTCCTCTGCAGCCTCCTGGCTGCTGGGGTGGGGTGAGAAGCAGAAAAGGTGTTGTGCAATCACTGCTCAGCAGTGATTTGTTGTTGATTTATTGTTGTAGCAATAGCTACAACACCCCTGTGTTACCCACACTGCTTCTAGCACAAATCCCTGGTAGCTGCTGTGAATAAAATGAGCTCTGTGCCAGCCCAAACCAGCACACCTTCAGAAAAGGATGTTGTGCTGAGGGACAGAAGTGCTGAGCAGTCTTCCAGCCCCTGTGCCTGGCCTGTTTATGGGCTTGGACAAGTCCTTTTATTTTTGCCTTTCCAACTGCATGCTGGAATTGATGCTCTTCTCTGCTAAGTGCTCTCAGACCCACAGGTTAAAGTGATACCCAAAACCCAGACTTTTTCAGACATGAGAGTAAGAGACAGGAGCTCTACTAAACCTGAAGCAGCCTGTGTCTGTGTGGCAGAACAGAGAACAGCAGGGAAAGACTAAGAAAATAGATAAATAAATTTCAGCCTGTGAGTTTAAAAGTTTAACTGACGTCTTTTTTTTCCTGCTGCAGTGTGGGATAACCACGCACAGACATTCCTTTATGGCAATAGATGTGTTTGTTTCAGCCCTAGCTCTGATCATGCCTTCTGGGTGCTGCTTTTGCACCTCATCATACAAACAGGCTCTGCTGTGACGCAGCAGAGGCTTAGAATTGAAACCTAAACTGGACATTTTACTCATGGGACTCCCTCAGTTTAGCCTGGAAGCTTCTGTGTTGCAGCTCAGCCTTTGGGAACTGCATTTTATTGTCAGACCGGCAGTTCAAATTCTTTCAAATGTGCATTTTGAGGCAGCTGGAGTCCTGGACTGAGCTGCCTGTTCTGTGGCAGGAGGGGCTGAATTGTGCTTTGCTGGATTCTGCTTTGCAGCCCACGTTGCTGTTTTCACTCTGCCTTTGCCTCCACAGGCAATGAAGGCAATGCTGTCACACCCACAAGAAGGGGTGGTATCTGCAGTTGTCACATTTGTTCTGTGCATAGCTGGTAACTGTGCTAACACCAGAACATCACTCAGTGACATCAGTCAGGCTTGGCAGTTGGAAGGGGGGAGTCTGTGTGCACCCAGGAGCACGTCAGGATGGGGAATGACACGAGCTTGCATCCCTTTGCCTACCCCCATGGTGCCCCTGAAGCTCCAGGCTGTCAAGCTCTACATGATGTGCAGAGAAATCCTACACAACAATCCCACCATCTTTCCTTGCAGGTGCTGCAAGAAAGTCTGGGCCCTCAGATATCTCCATGTTCTGCCAAAAAGTCTGAAAATTCAAGGCTAAAGCACCACTCCCCCCTCCCCAGACATATGGATGTTTTGATACACAGCCCCTGGTATTTTAGGGACCTCATAGGGTTCTGTAAGCTCTTCATATTAATCCAGATTCCTTTCCTGGGAGGAAAGAAGAGGCTGAGGTAAGGCTTTACCTGGAGAACTCAAAAGACACAAGAAGGTGGATCATGCGATAAATTAAACAACACAGATTACAGCTTGTGAAGAAGCAGCCGAAGGAGCCGTGGGGGCTCAACCTGGAGAAAATGAGGGTCAGGAAAGACCTTCTGGCTCTGCACAACTCCCTGACAGGAGAGGGCAGCCAGGGGATGTCAGGCTCTGCTCCCACGGAACAAGGGACAGGATGAGAGGAAAGGCCGCAAGACTGTACATTGTTACCTCTGGATGGTTGTGACTGGCTTAGGAGGCAGTCATGTGAGAAAAGACTGCTGAAGTGGGTGTGCAGTGATGGAAAGAGACTGACAGTTCAAACAACCTGTTTGGCCTTCTGACTCTCCTTTATGGCCCAAAGTTTTTTTTAAAAAACCCAAATAAGGAAATTGGGTTTGGTTCAGGGTTGGGTTTTGGTTATTTTTTTTCCACTTCAGAGATTAACTATCCTGCTGTAAAGGATGCTGAGAAGTGCAGGGGAAAACTGATTCAGAGGACAAAGTTCTGTTTCATGTGAGGCCTGGTGATATGGCTGCTATGTAGGTGTCTGTGAAACAAACCTTATCAGGCTTCAGCTCACAGTATCGATTTATCGTTTATTATCAGATAATAACCCCGTAATGATTTAGATACATTGCTTATAAATCATACATGGGCACTTCTGACTAATCTGTTCCATGACTATCAAAGCTTCTTCTTTCCCTCTGCCCCAAACCTTTTTGTTTCTGCACTTAACACCATTACCAGCTTCTAACACCATAAGGGAAAAGATCAGTAATAAAGGATCACAGCCCCAAACTTTGTTGTTTTCAGGTGCCTTTGAATGTAATAAAAACCTGCAAACAGCCTGCATAGCATAAACATTATTTTCAACATACCCATGTAGGATTGCAGACATTTTCTGTATTGAACTTGGAGGGAATTTTCTGAGTAGAAATAAGGCACAAAACCAAGAGCATAGCTCTTAGCAAGAAATTTCATCCACAGGACTAGGTGTCTAAGTGTTGTAAATGTATTTTTAGGTTTTAGAAGATGTTTATGTTTCAATTAAAATCTGCGTGGCTTCCCCCTGACCTGAAATAGAGGATGAAAACACTGTCATCAAAATACCCTGCAGCAAACACGTGGGAAATGAAAAAGGAGTTTAAGGTAATAAAAGCAACTCAGGTTTTCCATCTGTGGAGTTGTTAGCTCAAGCAGTGAATAGTTTAAGAAATGTAGGAACAGTAGCTCCTTGTAACTACTGTTACAATAAAGTATGGGAGCATTCTTGTAAAAAGCATTGATCATATTTTTTTTTAATTTTATTTTGAGTTCATGTTAATGCATCATCAATCTCACCTAAATTCAACCACTAAAGTTAAGCCATTAAAGTACTTTCTGGGTGGAGCAGGTTAGAATTTGAGTTACCTTTTTGAAGCTGTGTGGTTGCAGTTATGTTAACCCCAAAACATCATATACTGATACATGTTCATCTTTCTTTCAGGTGGATGGTCTGTGTCAGATCATGCACAGGAACACAAAACAGTCACTGCACAATTTGTACTCTCTATTCTTGTGAGAACCAGCAAACCTTTCATACCTGTGTAAGTCCATTTTTGGGTATTCCTTAGAGAATTCCCTCTGCTTTGACCAACAAGATTTTTTTCTTATATATTTGTAAAAATGATGGGGTTTAATCTTCATTTTCTCCTGTATTCTGAAGGGCAAGAAGAGACAGAATGGTGGCTGAAAACAGGCTTTGAAGCTGCACTGAAAGAACTTAGTGACTTCCTTTTTCGTGTTTCACAGCCTTCCTCAGAGCCATAGCACGGTGTGTGAGTGTTTGGAGGCAGGCAGAGCTGAGACAGGATGCAAATGACTGTGTCAGAGCTGCTCTTTCCATAGCTCCGAGGGACAGGCTCACGGATGGCAGGGGATGTCACCTACGCGGCCGTGGCGATGCTGCCGAGGGAAAGGCCACACGCTCCTTCAGGGACATCAAACCCAGGTAAAACACCTTGGGCACGCACTCTTTGCTCTCTTGTGCTCTCTCTGTCTTTCTCTCTCACATTTTACGCTGGGTAAACCTAGAAGAATGCCATAAGATGCTGCATGGGAAGGGCAAGAAGTTGGAATAGTGGACGAGATCCTCCCAGTACAAATCAGCCAAGCTGATCCCAAATCAGAACCACCAACAAGCAGCAGCTCAGTTCTGGTGTCAGGCTTTAAGTAAAAAAATGAGAAAGAAAAGGTGTTCATTGGCTAAATAGTGAGCATAATATTTCTTTTTAAATGAGTAACATGATCAAGACAATGCTCCACTGAATTACTACCTAGACCACAAAAGTTTTTGTTCATGGAAAAGGAGCAGTAAATTAACCAGTAAATCAGGAACCTAGTAGCAGTCAAAAATGCAGTCACTGTCACTGAAGGAAGTACTGAATGTCTCCTAAAAACTTCCTGCTCTTTCTCTTTAATTTTCCAGTGGTGATTTTCCAGAACCTAATTATCAATCTGTGATCACTTCATATATTTGTAAAAAACCCCAAAGGATTAAGCCAATATTCAGGGTAAGGAGATGATTTGAACAAGATTTGCTGAAGAAGTGACATTTCTACTGCTTGGGAAAAAAACATAATTTATTCATGAATGCATTTGGATAAAATTCTGGATCACATCTAATATGAATGACAGCTTATTATGAGCAAATAGGAAATGCTTGTGGCATCAGAGTAAGGATATTTTCATGCTTTCATTAGTAATTAATGTATTTAATCCCTTAAGGAAACAACATTTTTTAATGAGCTTTTTTCGATGTTCCACTTACAATAGAGATTAATAATGATGATGATGCTCTGAATACATACACTTAAATGACAGAAAGCAATACCTTTTATATATTTTTACAAGACTGGTATGCAAAACATAAAAATTAGTTCCCTTTATTATATGTATGACATGAAATACTACCTTAGACTGTGTGTTCATGCACCCGTGGATGTTGTTTGCACTACTGTAACCCGTGCAACACAAAGAGGGCTTGCCTGGAATTTTTCCCAGTATCCAAAGTGATAAAACTTATTTGTGAAGGGAGACAGACATCTAATCTTGATTCAAAGACATCCCAAACAATTCCTTCATGCTGCCTAAAGGAAAAGCTCAATTTTGAACAGGTCAGTTCCAATGAAATTTATCATTAACATGTGAATGGCTCTTAGTAAACTTTTGCTGAACTGATTTTAACTCTTGGTATTTTCTCACATGAAGTTACTGGCCATAGTAATTAAGTTATTTTGCAATGCCCTTTTCCCTTTAAATATTTAACTTCTCAAAAATGCTAATCATTTTTGTGGATGTTCTTCTCTTCACACTCCAGTGCTTTCATCTCCTTTAAAAAACAGGAACCAGAGATCCACCAAGTATTTCTACAAGTCTTGGTTATGCTGTCTCAGTTATACAGAGATAAAAATCTCTTAACTAATCTTTTCTTCCCTGTTTACAGCTCCCAGTCTCACCTTCCCCACTCTTATGTCTGGTTATACTCAAATACATTTTGTTTGATTGGGCTTAGACTTACAGTTGGACTTCAGTTGTCACTCAGGTACTCTGAATAACAAGGATGAGGGAATTCTTGGATGCTCTGCCAGTGTGGTGAGGAGAATTTAGCAATGACATTATCTGTGCACAGGCTTTGGTAGGTGAAGGTGCTGTTACTGTGCATGTGCTTCAAAACAGGTGTTCAAAAATAGAAAACTGTTCCCCAATCCCAGCAAGGATAAATACACCTGGGAATCCATTTTCCAGCGAAAGACTCCAGCAATTTTTGTGTCCCAATTCCCTCATGGATAATTTGAGAGTTGCCTGATTATGAATCGTGAATGGCTACACAGAACTCTCCTTGGGAGAAGAACAAACCAAGGAGAGTTCAAGTCCATCACCAAACTAACCCACAAGAAGTTGTAGCTTGCTGTTGGTTGTGGCCTTAACTTCTTGTTCCCCTCCTTCACCTCCTGGGCTGCTCCAGGTGTTGACCAGGTCGACCTGGAGCCTCTCCAGCTTCCCCTAGACCCCTGGATGTGCTGGCCCACATCTGGAAAACAACATNGGGAAGTGAAATTTCAGTTTTAGTGACTGACAGAGATCTCCACCTTGTTGTTGAATTAGGTGAGGGTGTGGAAGCATCCGGCAGAATGAAGGTTGTGGGGTAATTTAAAACCCCCTGCTGATTTCTGAGGACTTCACATTCAAATAATCGTGTGCCCATACACACTGTAATACAAGGAATAACTTTATTTAATTATTCAGCTTGCATGGATAATTTTTTCTTCTTACAGACTTAGAAATATTCTTTAAAGGAATAAATGTTCATTTGAAAGACAAATTATTTACTAATAGTAGCAGAATGTCTAAATGTCTACTTATTTTTGAATTAATAACTTATTTTCCCTCCATTTACAGGGCTAGTGCATTTAAAAGTTTAAAGGTCCTGAGTGTTTTTGGAAAATTATTTACATTCTAAAAAGAAAAAACTTTTAGGGCATTTGATTTGAGAACAATTACATTTAATTTACAAATTTTCTGTAGTTCATTGAACTAATAAATTGAAATAAAGCAAACAACCAAGTGTATTAGGTCAGATTCTCTAAAGCACTCTGTGTCGCATATATGAATAACCCTTATTTGTCAATCAGGTTCTCAGTAGTTTTTTCTACTGTAAAACCTCTCCACATTTCAGCAATTCTCACATGAAATGCTGCCTCATTTTAACTTAAAGAGATTCTCTTCTTCTGCCAAGTTTTCTCCTGATCAGTGAAATTTAATACAACACTTCTTTTTAAAAGCCCCAGTGGTCACAAACTAGGGTGGTAGCACAGAAGCTTATTCTTGATACAGAGGGATAAAATCTCTCCATTTATGGAAGCAAAAGCAGTGCCCCAAATGTCCAAATATCTTCCATAACACTAACCAGTAGCTATGCAAAATACCCAGGAAGATGATATTGAAAACTTGTTCAGAAAGAATCTATGTGCCTTTAACCCACACCATGAGATTTTAATGCCCTTTTTGGTTTTGTTTTGGCAACGTGCTTTTAGAAAAAGATGTCTTCAACCATCAGGTCCATTCCTCTGCTGCTACAAGCACCACCTGAAATATCCTGGGATAAACACTCACAAGTCAGGAATGCCCCCAGGAATTACTTTGCTGCAGCAGCATTTCTCTGAGTGCTGGTTTTCCTTTTGGCACCTCTCTGCCCCACAAAGCAGTCATGGGTCTGGTGCACCCCCCAGCCCCTGTGGTACCTTCTGAGATGGCTTAGCAATAGACGGGATGCTTGCCATGGACAGGATCCAGGTCTTTCCCATCCTTCAGCCTGTTTGTCTGGCTCCTGCTCCAGCCACACAGCTCCCAACAGTTCAAAGCTTACAGAGCTGACAGCAGGAGGAAGTGGTAAATCATCATCTTTCCTGTCGTTGCCTAGGAAAAGGAAAATGCTGAACAAGCAGCCCTGGAAACACACACCCCTTTTCATACAGGCTCAGCCTTTATTGTTCCTCCACTTGGTGACTTGCACAGCCACAAATGTCAGCGTTTGCCCTCTCCTTACAGGAAACACGATCACATACGCTGAGCTGCACGTGAAGGCCCAGCCCCAAGGGAACAGCAGAGAAGAGACTTCCGCTCCTGGTACTGTGCATTTTTGTTTGGTTACTAATTATAGATGTAGTTTATCCTACCGCCCAACAGTGAAACCTGTTATCAAGAGCCTTTATGTACACTCTCTCAATGAAAGGCTGATCTGTCATTTCATCTGCTGCTTTTTTTCCTGCATTCTCAGATTTTATACTTTCCTTTTAAAAATAATTTCTACAAATGCCTTTGTGCCTTACTTGGAAAATGTAGTGCAGCAAAGTAAAATTCCATGGTTTTGTAGAACTCTTGTGGAAGAAGAGTCCCAGGGGTGGTTGACAATCACTTGCTCTATGTGACCAAATATTTTGATTTCACTTCCATATATACAAAATGGATGCAGATTTTTAATACGTAAAATGCCACTGCATCCTCCCAACAGCAGGCTGATTTTAGGCAGATGATTTCTCTGTTGTTTCCCCAGTATTAATTTTAAGAGTGCCAGAACCTTAAGCTGCTCTTCTTCCTGCCTCCCTCCAGGCTGCCAGCACAGGTGCTCAGCGTGGTTCTACGTGGCGCTGGTCCTGGCAGTCCTCTTGCTCATCCTACTGGGAGTCGTGGCCTTACAAGCCGAGCAATGTGAGTAGATCCTACCTCCTGCTTCATCTCTTCATTGCAGACATGGTTAAACCTCTGAAAGAGCTGAGAGAAAAATTCCCTTACTGTCGCACTAAAAGGCGTCAATTTATACACAAATACAGGAAATGAGAGGCCATTGACAAGGCAGTGACAGGACAAGGGGGAATGGCTTCACACTGAGAGAGACGAGGTTTAGATATGAGGAAGAAATTGTTCCCTGTGATGTCGCAGGTTTGGAGACAGGCACATGACTGAACACGTCATGCGACAGCAGCCAACGTTTATTAATGGACACCCCCTTTATAGGGAGTTCAAAATTCCCGTGCTTAAACACCTGATTGGCCGAGGTCTCAGCACCGCCCAGCTCACTGGGCAATTAGATGTCTGCATTCAGGATTGAATGGGATTGGCTGGGGTCCCCTGTTTGAGTTCAAACCAAACCTATCGCTGTCTTACCCAGGGACTCATTTACTTCTACTCTTTAACGAGCTAGGCTGGGAGTTGGGGTCTGTTATGGCCAGATTTATCTGTGCAGCTTCAGACCAGCTGTAGCTGTGACACTGTGAGAGTGCAGAGGCCCTGGCACAGGTTGCCCAGAGAAGCTGTGGCTGCCCTATCCTTGGAAGTGTCCAAGGCCAGGCTGGATGGGGCTCTGAGCAACCTGGGATAGTGGAAGGTATCTCTGCCCATGGCAGGGGTTTGTAATGAAATGATCTTTCCAAATCAGGCCATTCCATGAACATCTTCTCAGGAGGCCTTTGCTCACTGAGCTTTACTCACTGAGTTTACTCATAATTGTACCAAGCAATGTACACAGAAACATCCTCACATTCACAGTACAGCTCTGGGTACAAAGACTGCATTTCCTAATCCTTGTTGTTAACCATGACCTCTCTCTCTTATTTTTTTGACTTTGGGCTGTTCAAGTTTTGAAGGCCAGAGCAGGAAAATCAGAAAGTTTGCCTCAGTATGGTCTGATCAATACCAGCAGTGACATTTCTTCAGAGAGGACCGTCTCAGCAGGGCTCCTGAAATGGCTCATGGAGGAGCTGTGTGAAGATGGACAGGGTGAGGCACACTAGTCCTTTCCAGTATAGAGGACATGTGATGTGCACAGTTCTGTTGTCTCTGTTCCCACTTCTCTGACACCCTGCAGTTTATGGGAACTCACTGGTGCTATCCAGGAAGCTCAGTATTCCTGCAGAGCAGTGATAACAAAATCTAAACTAATATTTTAATCATGATAGTCTTGCTCCTCTTTTGGTATAAAGCTTCCAGTATTTTCATTACATTTCTCTCTGCCAGGAGCTGCTGTCAGAAATGTCATATATCCTCCTCCTGTCCTGGAGAACACTTTCCAGACAATGGTTCATAAACAGGGGGAGGAATTCCATCCATTGTAGGAGCTAAAGGTTCCCCCTGTCCACCCACAGGGACAACATGTGAGCTGTGTCCCCCGGGGTGGCAGCTGCACAGGGGCAGATGTTATTTCTTCTCCGGGGAGGCCAAGAGCTGGGAGGACAGCTGGAAAAACTGCCTGGCCAGGAAATCCCAGCTGCTTGTCATTGAGGATGAAATCGAGATGGTGAGTCTTGCACAGCCCTAAAAGCATGTAACAGGCCCCAGCCAAACATTTCTCCAAGAGAAAACAGCCTGGATGTCCAGAGTAAACTGAGACAAGCAAGAGCCCCATCAGGGAAAGCATCTGACTCTCCCTGCACAGGAGCTGGGTTTGGGAATGTCAGCAGAGCAGAGCTGAAGAGAAGCACAAGACGTGCCAAGTGTGGAAGCCAGAGTAGTTTTGACTGGGAAGAGGAAATGCTGGGGATTTTCCACTCATTTCCACTGCTTGGCACTGGGAAGAGAGGAGGCTGGGAACGTGTATGGGCTGACATAAGGGGCTGCTCTGCCATGGCTGCATCTCTGTCCTTGCTCTTCAAAAGGAAATAAAAGCTGTGCATGAGGCAGGACAGTGACCTGGGCGCAGCAGGAAAGCTCTTCTGTAAGGTAACATCCTTCTAATCATTCCACAGGAATTTATAGACAGCAGAGACAAAGATACCAAATATATCTGGATTAGCTTGAGCACTGAAGACATGGAGAAAACACGGAGTTCAGTGGGACATCACAGAGTAAAAGAAAAGAGGTGATGATTTGTGGGGGGAGGATATCTTTGGGAAAAGTGAAGTGTGGTATCCCTGCTTGGAAATACAACTCTGAATCTGAGCTAATTACCCAAAGCACAGATCTAACCCTGCAGCCTCAGGTATGTATTCAGAGTCTATTTCATGGCCAGTTCCAGGTCAATAGGTTCCTGCTGGGCACTTCTGGAAACTGATTTCTGCCTCCTGGACCAATCACAGCCACAGCTCATATATTTATTAATGCAGAGATATTATTACACACTTCTGCTGAAATCCCTGCCAACTCTCACTTTACAGACCACGTGCTGCCTGCCTCTGCTGAAGGTGATGGCTGTCACATAGCATTGGCTGGGATCTGTGCAGCTTTCTTCAGCATTGTGGCAGCATGGGGAGGATCTTATCCTTGTAACACTAATAATCCCAAGCATCCATCCCTCAGAAGCCAGCAATCCCTGCTGGGGGTGCCCAACCCACCTCTGCACAGCTGCTGTGCTTTAAGGGTGTGGTCGAGTGGGCACCATCCACCCCCCTCACCCAGAGCACCACCAGGATTTTTAACCAGTGCTGAGTTTAAAGCCGAGTTTAAAGTTCAAACTGCATTCCTTTTGGTCTCTCAGCAGGACAGCTCTGAAAAGCATCGAGGCTGACAAGAACTGTGCTGTTTACAGAAGGAAAAATGTGATCCAGTCAGATAATTGCCAGACATTAAAGGAGTGGATCTGTAAGAAGAATGCAACTTTGCTGGTGCTCTGAGCCACATTTCCAGACAACAGACAGACCTTCTTGTCAGAAGACCCATTTTACAGACAAACCAACTTGTGATGTAAATAATTTTTATCAGACTTGCAAGGAAATTTGCACTTTGCTGTGCTCCCTAAGAAGTCAGAAGACAGGTCCTGTAACAGGGCTGCAAGATGTCACACAAGGATTTTGGGGTGCTGAGCCTTCATACAGACAGATTTTGGCAGCAGCTGCCTCAGGAAAGGCCAGAGGAGAAGAGATACTCATGAGGAGGAACACTGTGCACATGAACTGTGATGTGCATGTGATGTGCAGGAATTATGGCCCCTGAGGGGGATGAAGGGGGTGCTGGACCCACTGCTGTCACCCCAGCATACAAGCAGCTGCTGAGCTGAGGACTTCTTATTTGGGTTTCAGGATTTTAGTGTTTTCTGAAGTCTGTGGTTTTGTTTTTTTTTTTTTTTTCCTTGGAGTTTAACTGTGATTCACAGAAGCCACTTGAGGGCTGGAAAAAAATGCATTTATTGGACAGTGTCTTACGCAAAGCTGCTGCACAGCTACTGGGTGTAGACAGCAGACCAGGCATGGAGTGACTTGTATGAATCGTGGTTAATCTGCTGATTGCTCCCATCTTCTTCTGCTGCTGGGCCTTGGAATCTGAAGGGATTAACTAGGGAAAGGGCTTGGACTGTAAGACAACATTGCAGTGCAAGGAAATAAAGTTGATAACCTTCCTCTCCACCTCCATTTTGTCCCTTTACATTGTAAATTCCAACCACAGTTATGGTATGATGAAGCACCCAAGCCAGAGACTGGTGAAATTAATGCCTGGGAGTGCATTCAGTAAATGCATTACTTAGTCATTGAAGTGCCATGAATAAATACTGTTTCTGGGTCTAGAACACAAAAATGTTAAGAGCAGTCTGACCTAGTGCCTTTATTAGATTAACGTATTTGACAAAAATGATGAAATGTCATTAAGGGTGCTGAGGGTACTGCTTTAACAAAAAATGGCACCAACTGGTATTTAAGTCCTTATAGCAATGAGAAACAAGTCTTAACATGGCTTTTGAGATGGTGAGCCTTTACCTCATCTTTGGATGTGCACAAATAAAGGCAGCTGCAGTTTCACAGAGATGTTTTTTCATACCTGCACATGCCTGGGGAAGGTTAATGTCCAGCACTTAAGGGCTGCAGATTAAAAAGTGAACTGTACTCTCAGGGACTTCCCTTCAAACAACAACAAAAAAATCCCAACACAGATTTATCCCACAGAATGCAGCATCAGCAGCTCAAGGCACGTGAGAAACTGCTATTATGTAAGAGGAAACAACAAAAATCCCCAAAACTCAGCACAGCATGTAGGGGAAGAGGATTAGTTTGTTCATTCCAGACAGAGAAGCAAAGAAACGGATGGAATCTGAAATGAGTAAGAGTCTCTATACCTATATAATACATGTTTTATAGAGAGAGATTTCTCACTGCTGAGAAATTTTCACTTCAGGGTACTCACAGCACACCCTTCTCCATGCAGTGCAGTTGACAATTGCTGGTTTTTTGGCAGATCTTTCTTGATTCATGCTAAATTTAACAAGAAAAACAAACTCCTGCATGCTGGCTTCTCTCAAATTAGTTGTGTTGTTTAGGTTTTAACAATATTCATGAAACATCTACTATTTGGGCCTTCTTGCCATTATTCATGTAATTAAGTAAGTTTTTGGAGGGCCTTACTGAAGCTCTTAGCTACAATTTAAGCACTTATTTAAAAAGAAAAAGGAAAAAGAAATTACCATTGAAGCACTTCATCTAACTCCACTCTGAGTAAAACAAATTGGCAGAGTTTGCAGCTTGACCATTCTTTTCTTAACATCCCCAAAGAAGATGTTCATTGCATCCCTGAGGAGTGAGATTCCAGAACAGCTTTCACTGTAACCTTTTGTTATAAGTCTGACACATTATGAAGTGTTAGAAAGGAAAAAGCATTCTTTTTTAGATCAAATGTCCTATTTCATGTCAGTCTCTACATTATGAGTAAAGATTTTTTCATGTTCAAAACCTGAATATTTTACTTTGCTTCAGATTTTTTTTCATCGAAATGGTGCCTGAGACAAAAAATACTTTTAATGTCCCAATATTTAGATACAAACCACTGTAATTTAGGGGCTCTGTAAAGATATTTATTAAGTATCTTTTCAAGACTATTGCACATACCATATCCTTCAGAATCAAGTTAATTTAAAAACACTGCAGAATAACACCCTCCTCCCAACCTATACATTAATAGATAATTAGGCTTTTCATACTGTGGAGTCCTGTTACTGTGCCTATAAAGAAAACGAGCAATTAAGAAAAGTATAATCCAACAAAATTAGTGATTATATTACAATAAACATCTGAAAGTCACAAGTTGCTGACAGTATCTGATGTTGCAGCAGCTCTCTTGTTAGAGGGTAGAAATGAGCCAAGGCACAGACCTCTCGTTTATCACAGCATGAAAAGGGTCCTGGTTTATTCCTCTTTACAGCTCAGCCATCCTGACTCCAACTGTTCACTGACTGTGGCTGCAGCAAGCTCCTGCTGTAGGTTTCCCTTGCAGCCTCTGACTGCAGGCTTTTACCCAGCTAGACTGTGACTGCAGATTCCAACAACAGGCTTTAACTGCAGACCCAGAGCAGTGATTGTCTCTCCTCACAATCCTCCTTCTTCATTATCCTCTCATTCCCTCTTCCTCAAGGTTCCTCCTCCTTCACAATCCTCAGCAGTGAACCTCCTCCCTTTTATCACACTTCTCTTTATTGGAATTGGGTAATTAACACAGCTGTTACTTATCAGGGGCAAGGTCACCTGTATTCCCTTCTCCTACAAGTATCCATGTGCATGGTCCTGCTAGAGTCAAGTCCTTCTGTCAAAGAAAATAATGAAGGTGAACTTCCCATCCTTCCTTCTCTAGAAACTTGATAGTTATATTCCTTCCAGGAAAACTTTTGTGCTCTGGGTCAAATGACACTTTTAATCTTTGGATAATCTGCTAGATATGAGTGAGACTCAGACAATCAGAGGGATTGTGCCCTAATTCTGTTCAGGTTCCCAGCAATCTAAGAGCACTGGAGGCTGCTGCTGAAAATGTCACCTACACAAGGAAATACTGACAGTCCATCTGGAAATGTCCCCCTTCCTCAGAAGCCTCACATCATGACAAGCACAAGGCATGAGGAAAACACAGAGAAACATCCCTTGCTGTTAATTCTCTCATTCCCTTCTCCTGATTTTGCCTCCTTGCATTGAGGAGTATTTCTACATTAATGCCTGTAGCTTCACTATCACTCCTTCAGTTCTAATTCTTCTCCCCACCCATCAGTGCAGATGCTCAGGTAATTAAATATTCTTATCTATTGTGACCTTTTTTTGGCTAAAGAAAGTGTTGAGGGTAACTTCAGGTGCAGTGCAGCTACGTAGATTAGCTTGACAGCATTATCACCAAGATTTAACAGGATTAATGTAACATAACATTAAGAAAAAACATGGAATACAATGCAAGGTGCATCCCATCAAACATGGAGAGAGGAATCTGCTGTGATCCTGTCTAAAACAACAGTGTTCACTTCTGCATTACCCTGTATCCACAAGGTATCAGCACTGCTCCAGACACACCCACTTCGCCACCCATCCCTGCACAGAGCCTGGAGAAAGGAAAAGCAGAACAAAAACCTCCAAAAGGGAAAGAAAGAACTGCTGTTCCTACAAGAGAAGAGTAAATGGAAGAAATACTGATGGCCTAACAAAAAGAAACTACAGCTGAGCAGTAACAGCAGCTGGAAAACAGCACCAACTACAGCTGGAAAAATGGGGCAAAGAAATGACTTATCAAGATGATGAAGAGAGTCTTTTAAATGGTATCTTTAAGGCCTTCCTCCATGGATGGAGAATTCTGGCTACCAGAAAAGTCATTCACCTCCATGTAGAAGCTTGGACACATTCCCAGGTCTCAAAGTATAGACATAACCTGTGCAGGCATCATATCAGAGTTCTGAGTGTCAGGGGTGGTGACTTGGCCCACCTTTATTGTTCTGAGTTGATATTCAAGCTACAGACCCATTTCCTGGTTAAAGAACATCCTGAGGCTGAAACTCCTTTGGACTCCAGATAGGCACAATCTCCAGAGCCTTTCACTTCAAACCTGTCAGGGAGAAGGGAAGACAGGATTACTTGGACACCTACAATCAAACATTGCAATAGAGCAAAGGTACCTCAGGTTCTCTTTGAATAAAGCCTGATTTATCTCAGGCAAGGCACCACAGGAGGATGATGTTTTGTGCCTTGAAGAGAGCACCGTGGAGACTGTCTTTTCTTAATGGTATCTTGTGCCCAGAATACAAAATCCAGGACTTGCAGTACTCCTGTACCTTGTTTAGTGGTCACTTAATGTGAAATACACCCTCAGAGCAGAGAGTGATACTCAGGTTTGCCCTTCTCAGGGATGCTGTGCCATCAAGTTGGGCACCACCACCTTGCACTTCCACATTCTCCTATACAGCTAAAAGATTCCAGCAGAAGCTGTGAAGCAAATGTATCTCTCATTTCTCCCTTCCTCAGAACCCAACAGGCACCATGGTTAAGGGGGTGGGGGGGAAACAAGAAGCAAACCTCAGTTTCCAGACTGTAGGTGTTCTTACGTAAGATGTAAGGGACTCCTTCAACAACTCTGTTTTCAAACAGAGTGCTGTAAAGTTCTGTGGATAGGCCAAGCAAACTGGAATGGTCTCTGGAAAAGCCAAGGGACAAATCCCCACCAGTGTAGTAACAGCTGAGCTTAGATATCAAGGTGTTTGCCCTCCCCTTCAGAAGGGGCAGTTTGAGGCAGAAATCTAAGAATGGGAAGAATCTCACTGAAAATGAAAGCATCAGGGGATGTTAGTATTGCATGCAGACAGGGGATAAAAGAGTGGGAAGGACTGCAGTTGTCAATTTGAGGTGCCCACATGTTCCTCACATCTCACATTAAATGCCTTTGTCAGATCAAGCCTTCAGGGCTTGGGGATGAAGTGAATATAGTCACACACCAGCAGTAATGTCACAGACTTAGAAGTATTTACATTTTCCACTTTTTAAGGTAATTTCAGACTTGTGAAATCTCAGTGCTTATGCCTATCAATGGTAATTGTGCCAACTCCTGCCAGCAGCTGCCCCAGGATGAGCTGCAGCAGCCTCTGAGGAGATGAGACAGCTGCCAGGGAGAGAACAAAATGTCCCACACCTGGCACTGGTGGCACAGAACACAGGGCCCTGGCCTCAGAGCAGCTCATGCAACATAAACTCACTTCTTCCCTTCCCTCCAGCAGCCTCTTTCAGAGGAACATTCTATGAAAATGAAAATATGTCTTAGCAGTCTCCCAAATCTCTTTGCTATAAACCTCACACAGCTTACCTCCAGGTTTATATTTTTGCAAAATATATTCTATAATGAGGAATTTGTGTTACTGTAATCTTCCCTTCCTCCCCCCATTAATTTGGTATCTTGGTGTCTCTTGGTTTAACTTTTTCTAATGTCTGTTACCTGCCTCATGTTGCTTTTCAAATTTACAAATTTATCCCCTAACTTTCATCTGCCTCAGTTTTAACAATGCCATGTGAAATTTTCATTGCATTCCATACCCTTTCCATAATCATCCCTTCAACATAATAACAGATATTTCCTACAAGTCACTATTTCTGTATTATTTTTCTTACTCCCCTACAATCGAATATCACCAGCAAAACTTACTCCACATCAACTTACAGTTCATTGTCTAATGCTTCTCCATTTACCCAGAAGAACTCCTTATTTCTTTTAGAGAGTCCAATCCATGGGTCTTGCTTTGTGATCTTCATAATAAAGCTCTGTAGGAATAAACCCCCATGAGAAAAGAAGTTCTGCATGCTCAGTCCAGCTATCAAAATACAAAACCTTTGATCCGGGGCAAAAGCAAAATAACAATCTAGCCTTTCTTGCAGAAGCAACAATATTAAAACCCAAATATACAGAGACTGGTGACTGGGATAGGGTTGACTGACCTAGGGAGAGGCTATTCTAAAATATCAAGGTTGGCCATCAAGGTCTGGAACAGATACAGATGTTGTACATACTCCTAAGCCTTTGTGCAGGGTGGAATCTTTCCTAATATTGTGGTATAATATAGAAAAAAAATGCTCCAAGCTGCATTTTGGGTAACTATCTCCTAACTCTAAAGGTCACAACATATTTACCAACTTGTATGTCATTAACCTATCTCAGTATGAGAAAACAGTTGTTTAATTAAAGATAAATGAGATGCAACAGTGTTTACCCTAATAGATGCCTTCAGTATGAGTATTTACAGCTGTGAGCAGCACCAAACGTAATTCAGACAAGCACTCAGACATTTTCTAATACATCAACTGTTGAAATGTTTCCTGTTCTCAGGGAGAAGAGGCACAAAGTTTTCTGCAGGCTGTTGACTCATTGTGTTCTTACATCATCTTCCTAACTGTTCAGATGAGGAGGCTGGAGAAGCAGTTCCCTAGAAGTGAAGTGGGGGGAAAACAGGATCCTCCTTTGATTCCCTTACCAACTCCTCATGATTTTCAATGACCAGGAGGGAAGCATTGTGGGAAGAGCAGTTGCTCTGGCTGGAGTTCCAGGTGTCTTCACTCTCTGAGAGGTAGTAACACTTCCTCTGGAAGTACAGCCAGCCTGATGGACACAGGTCCAGAGGAGGGCACACAGGAAAGTCTTTGGCTGGAGGAGGGTTTACTGGGAAAAGACGAAAAACATTTCTTCCAGCTGAGAAAGGTTTTACTTTCTGACTGAATCATCTACAATAATCCCATTCTAGCCACAGAATTGTTATTTCTGCCCAGCTGAAATAATTATTGTAAACTAATGATATATTCTGGATCCTGCACCCTCCTGCTTCTTGACATATCCTTAAAAGGATGGTCAGGGACACATTGGTAGAAGTAGTGAGAAGGTGATAATAAAGTATCACCCAAGGTCTCTTCTACAGCTTAAAAATCCCAACAGCTCCAGCTTTTGCATGTGTTGCTTCCTCACAGCTGAATTAATAACTTTGTTTATTACAATGTCATTTTTGAAGGACTGCAGATTGGTAGGACAATCATCCTGTTGTTATTTGTTTCCTTGAACTTGGGTTAAGACCAACAGTGATGTGACAAACTTGATACCAAAAATACACTACGACTAAACTAACCCCTCCCTAACCCCACTGAAACATGTGGAGTTGTTTCTGCAGCACTGGCCCACAGTCTTAAACAGAAATCACAGATTCACACAGAATCACAGAGTGGTGGCTTGGGTTTAGAGTTACTTCAAAGACTATTTTGTTCCACTCCTGCCATGGGCAGGGACAGATTGCACCAGACCAGGTTGTTCCAAGCCCCATCCAACCTGGACTTGGACACTTCCAGGGATGGGGCAGCCACAGCTGCTCGGGGGAACTCATGCCAGGGATGAGCTCTCCACCCTCTGAGTACAGAGGCCCAAACTCTGGTAATTTCTATTGCTAATTATATTTTCTTTTAAAATTCCTTACTTACAAAACTGAATACATGAAATCAAAATGACGGCAGCAGTAAGAACTCCAGTGACAGCTCGCCACAGCCAGATGTTTGAGAACAGACCTGAAAAAATAAATGTAAGGAATTACAAAACAAAACAAAACAACAAGAACAACAACAAAAAAACAACAAAAAAAACCCAAAAAACAAAAAAAACCAAAAAAAACCCAAAAAAAACCACCAAACCGACAAACAAAAAAAAAACAACTCAAAAACCCCAAAAAACCCTAAAAACAAAACAAAACAAAACAAAAAAAAACAAAACCAAAAAAAACCACACAAAAAACACAAACACCCAAAACAACAAATAAGAACCAGCTGACAGGGGACTAGAGCCTAGAATGCACAAAGCTGTTTAAAAAAAAAAAAAAAGGTAGCTCTCTGTGGAGAGCAGGCTGGGAGCTTATCTTAATTATCTGGACATTTAGCTTATCTCCATAAGCCTACTCAGCTAACAAGAACTCTTGAGTTACTGTAAATTTAGGTACGTCATCCAGAACTTCAAGTAAGTAAAAGAGAAAGAAACGAGAATGGGAAAATTGACGGTGGACAGTAAGTCTGATACTGACCTGGTGCCTAAACATGGCACGGATAAGTGAAATAAGGAAAGCCATCGGTTCTGGAGCCCAAAACTTCTGAGAAATATCCAGTCATATCCCACAGACACCGCTATTTAGTCTCCTTTTGTTCCCCAGCCCCCTCCAGGGTTCTGGAAGCACACACGGCCCCGATGCTGCCCTGTGTCCGGTAGTTCGGGCAGTGGAGGGGACGAGGTGTCCCAAGAGGCTCCAAAGGAGTGTTCCCACTCCTGGCAGCCAGCACGGGGCGTTTCCAGCCGTGAGGCATTCCCGGCGGCATTCCCGGCTCCCCATGCCCAGGGACGCGCTCCGCAAGGATGTCCCGGATCCCCCCCGCATCCCCAGGGACCCTCGGTGTCCCCCTCCTGTCACCTTTGGTGCCGTGGGCCGAGCCGCGCCCCACGGGGCCGCCGCGCTCCCCGCCGCTCCCCATGGGCGCGGAGCTCACGGGCCCGGAGAAGGTTCACGAGAATT